>VYZP01025491.1:939-14143 GCA_013400635.1 Hypocryptadius cinnamomeus
TTTGTTCTCTAATAGAAAGGTTGGTTTTCAAAGGAAGCTTAGTGCTTTTTTTCTGGTCCCTTTGTTCAAAAGTTTAAGGATTTTAGGCAATTCCTTTGAGAGCCATTAGTCTTAACTTAAGACAAATATGAAAGTTAATTAAAAGTTTAGTTCATTGACAGATAAAATAAAACTTTACACTTATTCACTCTGGAAAATAATGAGCAGGATTAGCTAGCAGCTAATAAGTAAAGACTATGACAAAAACACAATTTAACTTTTCATCACTGCGGTCAGAAATTGTACATTTCTGGGTTGGTTTTGATCTTTGTCTAGGCTTATTAGCTGTTATCTCTCCACAGTAATTTCCACACCTCCCTACTTGATTACCAAGTCCAAACATACTTCTGAGAGCAGCTAAAAAACAACAGGAGTTCATATCACTAATGATGGCTCTCTTTAGAAGCAAAAATGGAGATGAGGCCTGTGAAGGTGTAACCTTCCCCTCCTGCAGCAGTCAAAGAAAGAGAAGTTGCTTTTCATTCTCTGCAGAGTTTTTCCCATCTCCCAGAATAGCCTGAAGGGAATTTAATTTTTTGCCTAACAAGCAGGGCACTTTGCAGATTGATTTTTTTTTTTTTTTTGCCTGGGCAGTTCTACCATGTCTGCTTTAAGAATTGACTCTGGAATTTGATGACTGCTCCAAAGATGTTCTGACCAGCAGGTTTTACAAACCAATCTTTTCAGCAGAGACAGAGACTGCTGCTTTTCTCTTTCTGTAACTCCAGCATTGCTTTCCTGAGAGCAGGAGTTGAGTTTCTTATTAAAACAGACACTGGGAAACCATGGAGAGTGTTTTGCTTTCTCCTGCACTCCACACCTCAGTAACAGATTCTGCCATCTGCTCCACCTCAGTCGAGTGGTACCCAGCAGTGTCTGTGCTTTTCCACTTTTCTTCCCCACCTTACTGCTAATGTGTGGTGAAGGGAGCATGAATTTTGAATGCAGCAATTATCATTCAATAGATATGTTTAAATGCTCTAAATGCTACTTAAATCCACAGAGGAAAACTTTTTTTCATGCTGGTGGGTAAAAAAAAAAAAAAAGCCATGGAAATAAAGTGGAATCACTTTTTATAGAATTATGTCTCTTGAATTGCTGTAGTGGTTTGACTCTCACTACTTCTCTTATTACAACTTAAGATAAAATCCCTCAAAGATAAAGGTCTCTTTTTTAATTGTTTCAGCTAAAAATGTGTGTCCCACATATTATCCTATGCCCAATGCTGACCAATGCAGAGTCACACAGAAATACACAGACATCCAGCATGGACCAAAAAATTCCCTGACTTCATTTTAAATATGTAGCTCAAGCCACGGCCTGGAGTATCAAGAGATTTACTAAGCTACAGAATTGAATTAATTTCTACAAATACATAATTCTTTCTGAACTTTTGTTGACTTAGGATATATCATCTGAGGGGTAGTTTTCCTCATCAATCCCTCTCTGAAGGCACGTTATGATATGCAGGGTATTTTGAATGGTGGCTTTGAATGGAATGACAGGTTTTGCAAGTGTTGAGGAATCACTGTACATTTATCAAATCCCATGAAGCCAGGATAACTTATTAAACTACTGCTACACAGTGAGGAATCTTGCAGAGGTTTACCAAAAAATGTATCATTTGGTTGTCATTTCATCCAGAAAAAAACCTTTGTAAACCCTTTGCTTACATAGTCAGGGTCTTGGAAGAAAGAAACACCTGGAGAGAAACAGACCCTGTGCTGTACTTCCACAATGTGGCTGAGGTGCATCCCAATAAATTCCCAACTCCAATGTGTACCCAGGACAGTCTCCTTCCTGTGCAGTGATTCACAACACACCCACTAATGTTCATATTTAGAGACAGTAATGTTTTAGTGGGGGTGAAAACATCTTCTATCATAACAGGCAATAGAGAGGAGCTTCAAGCCAATTAGAGAAAATGGACCACAGTGAGTCAACATTCAATAGCTCATGATTTAGAAAGGTATTCACCTTGAAACAGTCAATATGTGCATTACACATGGATATTTAACCAAATACCTCACCCACAGTTTAATTAACTGTGCAAACAATTAGCAGAGCTCTAGCACAAAGACTGAAAATTCTCTGCACAGCTAAGGTGAAATTCTCCAGAAGCGAACACTTTGATATAGCTGGTTCCACAGATTGTGAAGACATCCTTACAGATATCCAGGGAATCTTGCTCTTATGACACCAACTTATTGATCTGTGAAATTTTTCCAGAGGAATGGAAATATGACAAGCTGTAATAACAACCACTGCCCGGTGGCTGGTGAAGCACAGAAACTTTAGTTGCATGCTGACCAACAATTACAGAATGGTAATCCCACTCATTTCCTGGAAGGTAAATGAAGTCCAAATTAAAGATATGAGTCTTCTGTGCATCACATTAGATAACAGCTCTGTAGCCATCTCTGCAACAAGTGGAACATCTTTTTCACTGTTTTCTGAAAATTACAATATTGATTTTTATTTTCTAATTACCTTTAGGAGGCGAGCAGCTGTCTTTTGTTACCTTTCCAGTCCCTGTCCTTGCCTTCCCAAGTGGAGAAGCAAACTGTGCCAGGTGAAGGCTTCCCAAGAGCCGGTGGACCTGCAGGAGGAAAGCACAGAGCTCCTTCAGGGCTCCTCTTGCAGCTTTGCCTTTTCCCCACACCATCCACGAGCACATGGTGCTGTCCCCTGGGCTGGAGGGCAAGGAGCTGATCTTCCTTCAGGAGCCACACACTAATGGGGATCCCAGGTAACTCTCTGGGCAGCTCCTGCATGTTTCAGACTAATGTCACCAATAAACACTGTTCTGAAACATTTTTAATGACTGAATAGGGGTCTACAATGAGCTGAGACACTTATGAACAAAACACACTGGAAAAACGCTATGGGGCAGTGGACTCTTACTCAGAAAATGCTGGGGGAAAGAGAGAAAGCATAGAAATAATGATCAAATGGCACAATTTTTGCTCTTTTGTTCTATTACAAACAGCTCCAAGTGCAAAAAATTTCCGGTCAGATAGCAGATCTTAAGCAAACACGGAAACATTATCTTGCACCAGCAGTTTTCAGTTTTTATTTTCATTTGAGTTTTCTTAATTATTTTCCTGGGAAGGTACATACAGTAAGTGTAAGCCTGCTGCCATTCAGCTTTAATGAACTTTGTGGTCCATAGTCAACTTAGTCTTCAGAATCTGTGTGCCAGAGGTTAAAAGCTACGATCCCACACCCTTTTGAAAAATTGATTTGGTAAAGCTTGTCATTGTAAGGGATGGACTGGCTGCCACAAGTGTAAGGATGCCTTTTGATGTCATTACTTCTGCTCCTATTTAAATCTGTGGTCAGACTGGATGAGCAGAATTCAAGCTGTAAAATGCCAGGGGGGGTTGGGAAAGCTGTAATGAGAACATCCCAGTGGACAGTGATGGCTCTCCTGTGAGGTAAATGCTGCATATCAGGGGGTTCAAATACTGCTGGTGTACTACTACCACAGGAAGGGAAAAATTAAAAAGGATAAATAAAAAAGAATCTCAGTCGTTGGAAAACCCAGGTATTTCTTTTCATAGCAGCTGATCTATAGGAAAAGCAATACTCTTGACCAAGATGCAACAGCAAGCCTGGCTTAGCCTTCTTAACCTTTGCCAATTGGTTTATAAAAGTTTAACTGCATCTGTCTGTCTCCTGGGGACCTGTGCAGAAGAGACATCAAGTGCCGATGTTGGTACTGTGCAGGGCAAGAACAGAACGAGGAGGAGGTTTCCAAAGGCAGCCACTGGGACATGCAGCACCTTCTTTTCTCTGCCTGACCATGAATAAATCTTTTTTAAAGGAATTGTATGTTCTCCTGGAAATCACCATCTCATTTCCCACATATTTCTCATTCCCCAGAAATATACTTATGGAGCTGCTTGGAAGAACCTGTAATAGATAAATTACAAGATCCTAAAAAGTGCCCTTTAAATTCATCTTAGCAAAGCATGTAAAGAGGGTGCTGAGCCAAGAGCATCCTGAGCCCCCGGGGGCCAGTGCTGTCCTGCCACCCCCTGCTGAATTCCCCCCTCCTGCCTTTCACTTCTGAAAACAAGAGGGTGACATTTCCTTAGTGTTTCCTGCAATAAATTGAGAATGGTCAACATCTGAGAACAAAAAGAAAGCAACGAGCTACTTAGTGCCATGAAAATAACAGCTAAGGAGCTTTTCTTCCTCTAAGAAACTTGAAGTCTCCTTTCAGAAGAAGGAAAAACCCCAGAGATACTCTACACCACGTTGTGAGTATGATCTTGGTACGGCTGGGGAAAGTTATCCAACCCGAATGGCCCAAACTACTCCTCTTCTTCCCGAGCGGAAATGCTTCTGAAACTGTCGGTAAATTCAACGACATTTTGTGGCTGTATTTTAGGATGTGCTTAGACAAAAACCAACTTATCTTCGAAAAGAAATCTCTACCGCTAAAACTCTGAAGTATAGGGACTAATTATTTACATCCATTTTATGACCAGGAAAGATCCATTTATTTAATGTTACAGTTCATTAATCAGATTTCATTTCTTCATAACATCCAATGGAATTTTTTGGTAACTGTGTTTTGTCTGTTTTTATTTATAGTGATCAGTAAAATGATACATGACCTGTAAAAGTCATGGATGCAAACTGTCCTTCAAGGTACATCAGTATCAAAAGGTACTCAGCGACTCAGCTCGTGTTCTGAGCCATTCAACCATAAAAATATTACAAAAATATTAACACTTCATGACACTTCTCAAATAATTTCTTTCAGTTCCCGTAACTGAGTGACAATGTTGCAAAAGAAACCCCACAGAAAAAATGTCTAGGAGATATAAATTAGCTTATAAATTTATTAATCAAATAGCATTGTTGGGATGCACAGGCTTCATGGCTGCTGCTACTCCTAAGACTGTCACCGTTGGGAAGATGGCAATAAATGGAATAAATGGAATAAATGCCTCTCAGTAGGATTATTGCTCGGGCACAGACCATGTTTCTGACAGCTGCACTCTCTGTTATTCAGGCTGAGAGAGATTCTAAGTAACTGGGGAAAGAATATAACAAAATTAACACATTGCTGACCTCTCTGCTGCCAAATGGGATCCTCCCACTGCTGTTGCATCAGTGGCACAAATTAAGAGGGTTTGTGCACTCCTATGATATTCCTTTGAATGCTGAGCTGCTCTTATGGAAGGTACTGCCTCATCACAGGAACTAGTTACTAATTCTCATGGAAATCTGAGGATCCTGAATCTTTAAGGAAGATTCAGGACATAAAGAAAATCCAGGACCTCTCCTAAGGACATAGGAGAGGTCACAGATGTTGAGATCTAGCCTAAAGCATAGTTTGGGAAGGTGGTTTTCTCTGCCAGGCTAAATTCCCGTGTATACTCACTTGTACCTCAGCACAAGTGAACCATAAATGCACAACCTTGAGATGTCTCTTTTGTTTACCAGGTTTTTGCTTTCTTTGTACAGACTTTTCAGGCTGTTATAAATCAAACAGATAAGCTGGTCTTCTTATGGGAGCCCTATCTTTCAAAAAAAATGGTTTTTTTTCTTTTTCTCCTTTTCCAAAGGTACAGAAAGAGTGTTGAAACCACTATTACCAAGAACAATCACACATTTAGGCTGCTCTCAATGGTGAGGTGGGCTCTTACCAAGCCACCTTTCTTTCTGAGGATTCTTTATGCTCAGAATGGATTCCTGGTATCACACAGGGAGGACCTGGAGCTGTTTCCAAGGGACCATCACTTCAGTCTTACCAGGACATTCTGCAGGCAAGAATGGGAGCACATCACGTACACTACAGACAGTATTTGAGCAAGAGAGAAAGGACAGAACAAAAGGAAGACAGCTGGGAGAGAGAAAGGATTGCATTGAAAGTACTTCACAGTTTCATACAGAAAAACCTTCATTTACTGAGTTTGATGAGTAGAAAGTTCCAATTCAGAGTTTGATAGCCATTATTACTTTTTAGCTTGGGTGACTTGAGTATTACTTGGTGCTGGTGTTATTTGCCATGATGTCTCAGAGGGTGATGGGGATAAAAACTCAGCACATCTCAGGAAAAAACAGGTTTTTTTCTGGCCACCTGCTCAACCACCAACTGTTCACACTTTTTTTTTCCCACTTTTTTTAGCAAATGTGCCAAAGGATATCAAAACATATTTATCAGAACAGTAAAATAATAAACTACAACAAGGTGTCAGATTAAATAGGAAATGTAGTGGAAAGATATATTAAAAAGGTTTGAAAAACACTCCTCTTGCTTCTGTCCTTGAAAGGTAAGTTAATCCCTCCAGTATTATTTTCTAGTTCAGCAGCTTCCTGGGTTTCATAGCCACAGAAACCCAAAGCAAAGGCTCCCTCCTCCTGCCACCTTGAGACTTTTGCTCCTGGTCCTCCTCTTTCCTCTGCTATTCTCATATCCTCACATCCCCCAACACCTTTCCATGCTGGACACATCACCAGATAGAAGCTGCTCCCTTCCCTCCACAGCAACCATATTGCCCAGGCCTTTCCCTCTTGCCCTCACCCCAACTTAAAGGTCACACAGAGTCCTTGGGCACAAACTGGAACAAACCAACCTAAAATCACATCCTTTTTGCCACTCTGTTATAAAGGGAGGCAGCTTCATTTGTGCAGACCTACAGACTGCAGATAACTGAAATGGATTTTTTTGTTCTATGGAAAGAATTTCTTTCCTGCTATTTTTACTATTTAAATTCAGAATGAAAATCAGAAAATGCAGCTTCTAACCTGACAGAATTTCCAGTTTTTACCTACTTAAAATAATTCAGAATATGCTACAGCATATTTTCTGCGTGGAATAAATCAGCACATTGGGTATTTTAAGCACACATTGATTTTTTTATTAAAATATACATGATTTCAAAGGAAGACTCAAGCATCCTATTTTAAAAATGCCTTTCCTTTTGTTTTAATCAATTTCTCTTGCAGCTTTCCTTATAAGAGTGCCAATAATCTAAATTTAGTTCAGGAGAGAAACAGAATGCTTTCATCAAGCAACAATTCCAATTGTTTATTATGTTAAAAGCAAAAAACATCATAATAAACTCTGCATCCAATACTCATGAGGAAATTGCTAAATTTATATGGTAGGTTATGATTTGCAGAATCAGTGGCTGTTTTCTCAGAATTCCTAAAAATTAGTCCTCCTTTAACAGGAGAGCTGAAATTAGGTCTGCTCCTTCTCTTTTCTATCTTCCCTCCCCCCCACTATTTTTCAGCAATTTGTTTTATTTCCAAGGTGAAATACTTGCTTTTATTCAAGGCATCTTTCTCTACTGAGGACTTCTAGGATTAAACTAAAAAGCTGCATGTTTAATAAAGTGCCATAGAGTGTAACATTCCAATTGTGATATCTCATCAAAAACTCATGGGGTAGGAAAAACAGTCTTACAAATTTTCAGCAGGGAAATCTAACTTCTTATACAGGCTTCAAATAAAATCCACGTGTGACAGAATCTTGTACACTTCTTCGATTTCTGAGTGCTGGAGAAGGGTCCCCTGTGCTGCATTCTCTGGCAAAGGTCACCAGTAATCCCCAGACTGCCTCATACTGGAGCAGTGGAAACCTTTAGGTGATGGTACAGTCTGAAGCTCAGCAATTTTCTAGTTTTAAGTTCTAAGTATAGAAAACCAAGCCTGAGGCTACTATCCATGCTATACTCCAGCTGATACCAGACCAGTGATGGCTTCAATTATTTCTTTTTTGGAGATGTACTTGCAGAGAATCTCCAGTTGTGTTAAAAGCTCCCCTTTCTGGGTGAAAGTGCAATCTGTGTCTGCATCACTCAGCTAAAACATCCCATGGCTATGGAAACAACAACATTCCTCCTGGGATCACAGGGCATGGTCAGCAACAGCACCAGCATCCCTGGTTTAAAAATGGAGCTTGGGAGGAGCTGCTGAAGCACAGTATCCTACATTCATTCTTTCTTTTGGTGATGGTTTTTCCTCATGCTGATGTAAATTAAAATGCCCTAGCATCATATGTTGTTATCACCAGTGCTTCCTCCAGCCTATCAGGTTTGTCACATGGATGTTTCCTAATCTGCTGTGGAATTTAGAGTTTACTGTAATCAAGTCAAGGTAAATGTGGTTAACAAAGACCTCTTTATTAAATTCCTAAGCAAATCTATTTGATTTTGAACCTGGCAGCCAAAGAGCTGAATGAGAGGACAAAGTACAATATCCAGAGGAGGGAAAAAAATGTCAGGCAGCTAAAGGACCTCAAGGTCTGCATTTAACATAGGGGTAGATACCTGTGTCAAAGGTGGATGCTGCCAGGTCTGCCAAAACTAATCTTTCCCTTCTTCAGGAAATTATGGATGTTTTCAGGAAAATCATTGTAGTTCTCCCCTCCCCTGCATCCTCAGAGCACATTTCTGATGATACAAGTATGGTTTCTTGAGAGTATTATCAAGGTGCTTCGTTGCATGTAGTAAAAAAGGAGGCCAAGAGGAAGTAAAGCAATAAGGTGTTCTCACACATCTCAGATCCCAGCAGAAGTCCAGTGCTTGCAATCCCTGAATTCCCTCTCAATGACACCCATGGTGATTTGCTTGAAGAGAGGTGGTAAAACAGTACACTGAACTTGGGAAGAATTCTGTGCAGTAACTACAGTAACAGTCCAGCTGCTGCTTTTACAGGAAAAATGACTTAATTATTTATAATTGTGCAAACTCTATCATGGTACTTTTTTTCTGGCATTCATCCGTCCCACTATCTGTCACATAAAGCTGCTCAGAATTAAAATCCATATCCCTTCAGCACCTCAGCAAAGTGTCACTGGCCAGGGCTCTTGCTGTGATGGATGATACCAGTGACAGCTGCCAGAAAACACACTTAAATTGCCCACAGATACCTTGAAGGTGTATGCAGCAGTACATATCACCTAAAAAGAACCAATATATATCTTCCTGCTCGTCAGTTTTGTACTTGTACATCTTTTCTTTAATACCAACCCTTAAATCCAATTTCTCTGGAGTTAGTTATTCAGACATCACTGGTATGATTAATAAAAACAGAAGTGGAATTGACAATGGCTAGATTGAAACACCAAGCCCAACCATCAAGAAGCTCTGAATTGGTGGAGATGTATTGACAGAAGTGTGCCAAGGGTATGGGCACTGTTGCTTTTAATGCCATTATTTCAGTATCATCTGTGTACTGGCAGAATATTCATCTCCTAAACCTTACTACTGAAATAAGCCCACAATTTTTTTTTCCCCTAAACTGTGAGCTGATTATGGATGGGTTATTTTCTTTTTTCTTCTATTGTTTTTGGCTAGCCAACTGTATGTACTTGATTTGTAGTGAGGCTGATTAATCCTAATTTTAAAAGCAGGCACAGCCTGCAGAGAGCTTAAATGGATCTGTGGGACTTTCTGGACATGATCCATCAGTGGACTTTGGAAACACAGCTTCCAATCTCCTGGGAATTTGTATTTTTCGATCAGCTTTGGTGAAAATGAGACCAACTGCTTATTTTTACTGTATTCAGCTAATTTTGAATTTAATTAATATGATCAGATTCTGTCAAAACATTTCTAATCAGCTTTAATAGAAATGACAAAATCTGTTTTTCTCAAAATTTATGTTTATCAACAACAACCTTCACCTCTGCACAAGCTTTATAGTACTGACAGTCCCAGAAACCATGGAAGAAAACAGTGTAAAGAAGTAGAAACACTGGGGAGAAGTGGCTGAGATCAACCTTCAGGTCAGCTGAAGAGGCCCCAGATGAGCACAGGTCTCTGGTCTGGGGCCAGAGCTGGCTCTAATAAGCAGTGTAGACATTCCCTTTATTAATGTCAACGATATTTACCTGCTTAAAGCTGTGACCACACTTACAGAGTCACACTGAGGTTCCCTTGAAAATCCAGGTTGTTATTTTATAATTAACATAGTATATAGACACATTGGACAGCCTCAGCAACAGATTTAATTCAGCAGGATATACATCTTAAACACTCTAAAGCTGTTGACTAAGTTCCTGTTCATTTTAGCATGGAAGAAGCTGACCACACATTTGTTCCATGGTGCTGCTGTATCTCCAGCAGGTTCTGCTCTTTCTTGCAGATATATTATCTATTTTTAAGGTTTCCTTTTTAATATTTTTAATCACTATTCAAATAAACTACAAATAATGTCTTCAGTCAGTACAACATAGGCATCATATATTAAACTATTCCCATCTCTTAAGGTCTCTAACAACAATAAGGAGGTGCAAAACTGTTTCTACTTGAACTGTGCCATTTCATGCAGATGCAGACATTTAACTCTATCTGTTTGGGGTCTCCCCCACCTCTCCCAAATATAATATGTTGTTTAATAGATTTCCATTTATGTTATTTAAACAACCACAGAGCAATCAGGATTTGCAGTGACACAAAAATAATATCATTAAAATAAAGTTAATTTGGACTAGATATGCCTGACATGAACATGCCATACTGAAAGAAAAAAATTCTGCTTTCCTCTTCCTTTTTTATCATTAAAGTTGCTGGCTCACACTTTGGGAAAGGGCCAAGACTAATTCACCTTTCTGTCTGTTAAAATTAGAGGAGAGGGTTTTGGCAGCAAATTAATACCCATCAATGATTTTTGAAAAGTTTATTAAGAGATTAAGTACTATGAATTGATAGAACAGCAATTTTAAAGTTAAAAACCCACAGATTGGTTTGATAGCAAAGCAATAAAATATTTGTTTAAATGGTAGCAAAATAACTGTTACTTTGAGAGGTGGACTCAGTTTCTTTGCAATATTTATATCTCTTACATCACCTATTCATAAAATACTTATAAATATTAAAATATGCATACTTTTTTTTGGAAGAAGCCTCCTTTTTAATAATCGTGTAGCTTGACTTTCATTGTTTGAAGATGAAATTGTGGACTTTGGGGATAGCTTAGTTTAACTTTTATTTCTTTTCTAGACAAGAACTCAGCCTAATATTTGTTTTTATTTCCTTTCCATCCAATATTCATACACAGAGAATGCTTCTCAATGCAAACATGGAGCACTGGCATTTACACCAGTGTGAGCTCAGGAGTGTGAGAGCAGCAAAGACAGAAAGCTGCCTGAGCATCTCCCAAGTAAGCAAACGGAATAATTTATTGTAATATACTTAATTATTTTCCTTAAATTACATGGTAGGCTAAAAAAGTTTCTTTATGCTTTCAATAAATTTGTTGATGATTGAAAACTACTAAAAATGGTTAGGCTTAAATTTGAATTCTACTCAAATAAGTGAGATATTATACAGCCCAGATAAGAAAAACTGCAGCATTTTTTTGTTTGATGAACTTGTCAGTTGTGTAGTAGAAAAAGGCAACATAAATAAAAAAGTTACAGAAAGTACATTTTTATGTTTAAAATAGTTGAAAAACAAGGAGCAATATGGTATGTTCCAAACACCCGCAATTACCACCTGCTGTTTTCTTTGTTTGTACGTGGACTATTTTGAAGTTCCCTTAAACAATTTGTTCAGTTCTCATGTCACATTATGGCAGACTGGAATAAACTTGTGACCCATCTTGGTACAGGTATTGTTGATACACATTTTCAATTTCTGGTTTTTATGCTCACTTAGAATTGTATTGACAAAGTACAGGTTTCTGGCCAAGTATGGATTGGATTTGGAGCCATGAGAAATGACGATTAAAAACAGTGAATTTTTTTTGTCAAAAGTGCTTCAAAAGCTTAATACTTAAACTTACATTAACAGTTAACATGAACTGGAAGTATTAAAATTAATCATCAAATAAATCAACTTTAGGTCATATATTAAACTTTGTAAAGTACTAATCAAAAGATCAAGGTGAAATCTTGGTGTCTTTTTCCCCCAGTGACAAAATTCACTGAGGTCTGTGAAGGATTTACAACTTATAAGCGGGTGAAACTAAAACTCCTCTCCTAAGCTCTGTTGGAAACACAATTAAATGCTCTAGACTGTGATCTGATAGCATATTTCACATGTAAGACCCTGCATAAAGAAATGTTTACATTCCTGGATATGATGTAAGAAAACTAACTTCCCTGGCTAAGGAATCTGATTATAGAAGCCTGAAATACAGTTTAAGAAGCTGGAAGAAAAGCTCTTTTTTTTTCCTTTATTAATGTTATTTCACTTGCAGACTAAAACCAACTGCTCTGTCTTTGAAGCCCAGAGCTGGGCCGTGCTATGCTTGACATTGATGTGTGGACACACCTGAAGTAGTTCTGGAAGTAGATATGATCAGGCTTGCTGATGCTGATGAGATGCTGCATCTGGCCTTCCTACCTAATCCAAGTGAAAAATAGAGTACTTAACCCTGGATGACACCCCAGCACTTGGTGACAGAGGGAGCTCCTGAAGAAAGGTATATTTCCTTTGGGGTGATTTCCATAGTAAGGGCTTTCAAGATGGCACTTGGTTATCTTTGTAAAGGTGACATAGAAAGAGAGAGATAGAAAGATTCCAGTATCCAGGCTTTGCCCTAAAGGCAGATCATGGATTCCCAAGTTTTTACTAACCAAACTGTTTACCAAGAGCCTTCACAGCAGTCCCAACCAATTAATTACTTATTGCAAACCATCTGAAAACAAGCTGAAAGATACAGAAGGTAAATGAAAATTCTGCTTAGAAACCTCAGACAGCTGCCTTGGGGAAATCATTACCTGCTCTAACGCTTTGTGAACGCTGTTTATATAATTCTTGAAATCCATATGCATTGTGTATGTGATGTATATATAAAAGAAACAGCAACATGCTAAGAACCAGTACCAGGTATTGCAGATCGCGTAACCACCAGTCCCAGCCTTGGGCTACTAGTTCTAGTCGACAAACAAAAAATATATCCCTGCCCATGGACTGCCTCTTACACGCAGTCAGTGCAAATTGCCAGGAAAAGAATGATCAGCGGGAGAGCAGTGTTTAGGTTTCCTTCAGCTAAGAAGCATTTACAAGACTTTACTGAAACCATGGAACTGAAAGAAGAAAGAGAGAAGTCTACACTAATTTGTGAGTAACTCTCTGTAGGTACAAGAGACATAGCAGAAAAAGGGAGATTGTGTTATGGGGAGCCCAGCAATACAGGAGGCTGATATCATGGGTTGAAATGCAATCCCTCACGGCTGGGTTCAGAGCAT
>VYZP01025509.1:309-10702 GCA_013400635.1 Hypocryptadius cinnamomeus
CATAGAATTAGAAAAATATTTTATTTTACCTCAAATAATCCTTGCTTTTTAATAAGGGAATTGCCTTCTAGTGTCCAAAAATAAAGGTGTGATTTTCCACAAGTAACTATTATATTTGTATCAGTAGGGTGAAAATCTGCAGCAAATACAGCCTCATTAGAGCACTTGGAAGGAAAAAGAAAAACATTGTATCAAAATCTAAAATACAAATTAAAGAAAATAATATTACATGGTTCTCTAGTTAGGCAAACTGATACTTTTGATATAAAAAAAATTCTGAGCCATTTATTTACTAACATAGACTGGAATACTTTGTAGTAAAAAATTTTTATGTTATTGTAAGTTAGTATCAAAATGTATCATTAAAAATCATGTCACATAATGAGCATTTCTGTGCAAAAGATAACTTTAGGACATTTTTCCTGCGCATGCTCCTATCATTGCTACCTAAAATTTTCTAATCAATTCTAGAATGACAACAGCAAAATTTTTAAAAATCCAAAACTATTGGGATAATCCTAACAGAGAAAATATTAGCTTTCTTCATGTTCCTTGCCTTTTATACAGTGAAAGTGTTAAAAAGGCACAAAAAGTTAAATACAGAAAGACATTTTGTTACAAGAAACCAGATCTACATACAAGCAAGTAGTACAAAATATCTTATTGCAACACCTTGACATCTGCCAGCTTTTCTTCTTTCTGCCAGTCCCACACTGAAAGCACATGGTCATTGGAGTCATCCACAGAACACAGGCTACTTCCTCCATTCTGAGGCAAAACATGGGAAATATTAATGCATCACCCAAACAACAAAAGAAATATATAAATACACATTCTAAATAATTAAATACTTTAATGTAAATCGAGATATTTACACATATTTACACTTTAACTGTTATACTTTTAGTTAGATCCCCATAAAATATAATAATTTATAGGGTCATGCTAGAAAGGGACCTAGAAGAGGAACTCTTGCAAACTGCAGACAAGTGTCAGGAATGTGGTAGGTATCTCTTTACAAATATTCAGTAGTGGAAATTCCAAAGGCAAACTACACATGGTTATTAAGAAAGTTTTTCCTGATAACTATACTGGATTTCTTTCTCTACAATTTAAACCAATTATTTCTTCTCAGATGTCTGTTAATACAGGAAACAATTTTATTCTTCATATTGGTATAATGGACCAAAATCAGAAAACATAGCAAGGAATTAGAAAACAACTTATTCTTGACAGGTGTCTTTTTTATAGTTATGATGTTTATCACTCTTTCTAATCTTAATTACCCTAATTCCTTCATTCTTTCTTCATTCTTCAGGCCCACAACACACATCAGATACAACTACAAAAACTGTGCTGAAGCAACCCATGAGGTGGGGCAGAGGCAGGACTGAGGAACCTGAAGAGAGGGCCATCTAAAGTGAGAGAAGTGCTGCTACTGAGTGGGAAGTGATGCTCAGAACAGGCCAAGCTGTGACTGAAATCACAAAGCAAACATATTAAATACTGGCTTTCTTCTGGCAAATGCCAATAGTGCTCCTCTGTTATTATGCATCTATTTCCCTCCAGAGGGGTATTTACAGAGTGTTTGTTTACTAATCCTTTTTATTTATCCTTCAGAGTTGATGTCAAACTCTGCTAGCTTTCACCTTTGTATTGTTAACTAGTTCTTCCAATACAGCCCTCTCTTTTCTACTTTCTGTAAACATAATTATTAATGGATTTCAAGTGTTTGTAGAAACATTCACTCAAGTAAATTTTGCCTAGGGAATACACCAGGTAGTCCTCTCCTATCTAAAAATGCTGTCAAGACAACCAGACACCACCACATACACTGCTTACAGATTCTGTTGTGCACAGGGGGCTTTGCAGCTTGCACATGTCAGGTCACAGACTCAAGTTTTTATATGGGACTCAAATGCTGCCTATATCAGCATGTAAATATTTCTTTTATCTCTCTGACAGATTAGAGTTCAAAGGATGATGCCAAGAGGCAAACAACAGGATTTTACTTTTTACAATCCTTTATCCACATGCCTTTGCTGCTTTTTAGCAAAAGATTTTGATTCTCCTATGGGAGCCTGCATTTTTAAAAAGTCTTTCATCTCACACATTGAGAGGGTTAAAAGGTGCAGAGAGAGTAAATTTCTAATGCAGGGAGTAACAGAATAGGATGATTCAAGAAAAGTAGGGATGCTGAAATTTCAAGTACACAAGTATTTTTGCAACTGCCGAAGAAATTAATTGCAGTTCATTTTAAGTACATGGTAAATCTCAGAATGCTGACATATTGTTAAATTTACTAGCAACCTAAACTGTTGGAAACAACTGGGCTGCAAGCTTTCCTCCTCTGCAGAGAAACCTGAGAGAAAAGACAGCTTGGAAGTTTGTTTTGGTCACCTAAATTTAAAAGATTTCAAAGATCTTTCCAGCAAACAGTCTTACTATGACTATTCATTTACTTTACTTACAGATTTAGAAAAAGCAATGCACGTGACAGCTCGGTCAAAAAACCCCATTCCGATGACATGAAGTGTGTTCAGAGTTACAGAATCCCAGACACGCACGTGTGGTGGCAATTGCTATGAAACAGACACAGAAAACATGAAACAATTATGGAGAAAACCCATCAAGATTTGAAAAAATGAGAATGCATCTGAAAAAAAAGATCACAACTGAAGGTATAAAAATTAACAGAACTTCTCCAGAGTCACCCATGTAAGCACAGATACATTAAAAATGGTTTGCTGATTATTGTGCCTAGAACCAGTATCTGGGACTGACTCTGCAGAGTGTATAGCATGTCAGATCTGTTTGTTCCCTGAAGTTCATGGCCACTGAGAACTGAACTGAAAATTGTTGAGGACTTTGTGACATGGGAATTACTGGTAGGCCCAGGTAGAATTCAAACTGTACCAACTGAGATAACTCCGGTAAACGTAAAAGGTAAAAGTGTAAATAGAAGCTCAGGAATTTTTAAAAGGCAATTAATTGCAACATTATAAAAATGGCTGGGGAAAATAACTTTATGTTCAAACTCTTCTTTACAACCGCAATCAGAACGAGATTGCTTTTTGTAAATAAAATTCCAGATGTACATCCTGGCCCCAGCTCAGCTCCCTGTGAAAGCCCGGGCTCCCCCCTCCCCCCGTCCCTCCCCTCTCTGCTCTGGCTCCGGGAGCCCCGCGATGCCTCCCAGGGCCAGCAGGGGGCAGCCCCGGGCAGCTGGTGGAGTGCCTCGCTCACAAGCGGCGAATTCGTCCTTTAACATAAATAAATATATCTGAAAAACCCGAAGGGCACAACAATACCTCAGTTATATAAGTGCCTTTTATATATACGCCATATTCCACTCAAGCATAGACCTCAAACTTTTAGGTTTTATTTCATAAATACAATGGTAAGTAAAAAAAAGCTCCAACACATAATAAAAATTAATAGTTTACGTTACTCAGCTAAGTTATCTTTATATAAAACTTATATTGCATAGCTGATATTTCCTTTTTTCCCCCCCACTTTACTGGTTTTGACTGGGATAGAGTTAATTTTTTTTTGAGTAGCTGGTGCAGTACTGTGTTTTGGACAAGAATAATGTAGACAACACAGATGTTTTGGCTGTCGCTGAGCAGTGCTTACCCTAAGTCAAGGACTCTTCAGTTTCCCATGCTCTGACAGTGAGGAGCAGATGTGAAGCTTGGAGGCAGCATGGTCCAGGCAGCTGATCTGAACTGTCCAAAGGGATATTCCATACCATAGAATATCATGCCCAGTACATAAACTGGGGAGTTGGTCAGGAGAGGCCAGTTGCTGCTGGGGGATGAGCTGGCCATCAGTCAGTGAGCCACTGCATTGTACATCACTTTTCTTTCTTTGGTCTTACTTATCTCTTTTTGTTGTCTTTATTGTTGTTACTATTATTTAATTAAAATTTAATAATAATAACAACAACTGTTCTTCTTTCAAACCACAGGGTTTGTCCTTTTTCCAATCCTCCTCCCCACCCCACTGAAGGGTAGGAGGAGGGGTGGATGAGTGGCTGTGTGGTACTTAATTGCTGTGGTTAAATCATGACACTCAAAGTAGTCAGCATATTGATAATCCAGACTTTATCCCAAAATTCTTCTTTAGCATCTGCCTAAAAGTTTGCAATAGTTTGGTTGTGACAACAGCTGCATACTCTTCTGAGTCACTTTTTCCTCATGGTTTTTACTGCCTCTGTTTGTTCCCATTCCTTTTCCCTTTTGTTAGCTCTTTGGAGCAATGTTCATCTTACCCTGTTGAAATAGTCCCAGCTTACAGCTAAGCTTACAATAATACAGGTGGCAATAGAGAGGAAAATATTCATGCCTAGATGATGGCAAGAGTAAAAAAAAATTTTTTTTCAGCAAACAACCCAAACCCATTCTTCATAGTTTGATTTTGGTGGCTGTGATCAAAAATGACATTGTATACTGTACAATTTAATATTCTCTTTTCCTCCACATCCATCTGCCCTCTCAGGTCTCTTTTGCAGCCTTACCCTTCCATGCCACCCAGAGACCAGCTCCAAATTTACTTTCAGTCTAAGTCAGGGATCCAGAAACCATTGACCAGTCTTGATAATGGAATTGGGTAACTGACAGCGTGCAATAGGAACTCTCAAATTAAGTTTTGCTTCTGTTCAGTCCAAAAATGTAAGACCAATTACAGTAGAAAAATCATACAACACGTATCTTCTTAATAACATATTCTAATAAACAATTATACATCAATAAAGGAGCCACTTACTTTCCCATCCTTGGATGTCCCTGCAACTTGACCTGTTGCTATTGTGATCCTATCAGGATGAACAGCCAGGCTACAAAAGAAAAGAAGAGGCCAAACTTTAATCTGTTGACTATCTATTTCAACAAGCTATTACTTGAGCTTGTAATAAATAGCCCTATTTTAGTCATATAAAGCACACACCATATGTGTAAACTTTTTAAGAATATACAACCAGAGCTCACAAAACAATTGTCATGCCCTTGTATTTTAAAATCCTCTGAATTCTTTTTTCACTGCATCTGCTTTGCATGCCATTCTAGAGGCCAAGTACCCTATGAAATAAACTGTTGCAATAATTCATTTAGCTTTACAAACCAGAAAGGCATCCTCTTTCCAGTAAACCTGATAGCTTTGAAATATCTAGAGACAGAAAATTTGAAAGAAGGAAATGAGATGGAACAGGTCCAAGGCAAAAATCTCCTTGTAAAACAACCAGATTATACACATAATTCAATTTATGAAACATGCTCACAATTCAAGCAGATTTGGTTATCAGGCCTATTTTTGGTTTTGAGGGACAATGAGTGTTTCATAATGCCTAATCTAAAGAAGGGATGTCAAACTCATTTCGCACATCAGAAAATCCAGGTGCTCTTCTTCAGCTACGCTGTGCAAGCAGACTGATACCATCAAGATAAACCATATGTTTATTTAGATTTCAGTTTAATAATTCTGATATTTGCTGGTATCTAGTATCCTCTGATCTTCAACACACTTAAATCACTTTGAAGCCCAATCTAGCATGTGTGCATGGCAGCAAACAAACCCAGGTCTAGTTTACAGGCTATCTGCTATGGAGTCAGCATGCCTGAAGACTACCAGGAAGGCCACAGGTGAAATTAGTGCTATTTTCCTGGTTAAGTTGAACCTAAAGGAACTGTACAGGGCACCCAAGCCCTGGTGAAGGGCAATAATTCAACCCTACTTTAAAAAGGCAAGAAGATTCTAAACAAGAAGATAATGTTCAATCATCCTAAAAGAAGAGTAAGGAAAATGAGTGGATCTATCTCAAATATTGTTTTATGAAGAAAAAAAGAACTGTTATTAGATGACTTACCACTTCACATCATCATTATGACCAGTGTAATGTCTCTGAAGCTGCTCCTCGACGTTGAACAACACAACTACAGACGCGATGAAGTACACGGTCTCACCCGTCGGCAGGAGATAGAGATTGCTGCGGCAGTCCCGACCCCTATAGCCATAGCTAGAGTCTTGGTCAAGCTGCAATAACATCATCTACCCACGAAGAATGTTAAAAACAAGGGGAAAAAAAAGGATTCTCTGTCCTTGTAGTCTGTAGTCTCTGTCCTAGAGTCTCCACCTCCTGGCTTGAGCACAGCTTTATTACTTGATAACCTTCAGAACTTTTTCTCTTACTACAGTGGAGAGTTGAAGCACTTCACAGACTTTAAAACCTACATATTCTACAGAAAATGCATAGCAAAGAATAGGAGAATGTGCAGATGTACTATTCCTTTAGCATCCTCTAGAATTTGCTAAGTACCAGACAAAGGCAATACTAGTTTTGTCCCAGGTGTATTTACTATTTACACTGCTTGACTAATTAAAATAAAAAATTAGACTTGATAGAAACACTAATAAGTCATTCAGCACATCTCCTTGCATTACACAAGGATTGATTGTGTTATCCTGTGTGCAGGTTGATTAATTTCATTAATGTGGACATGACCAGCCAGATGGATACAAACCATAAAAGGGTTACATCATCTATTCCAATTTATTTTTGTAGTATTTAAAAGGCAGTGGCCCAGATTCTGATGGTAGTCATATCAATACCAATATAAAATTAATTCAATGAAATGAGTGGAATAATAATCTCATTTAGACTGAATGTTAAATCAGCCAAATTTTGTAGTTTCATTCTTCTGAAGAGTCATTAGGGACTACAACTACTTTGGCTTTCTTATTTTTTATGGGAACAGAAAGAAACAGCATTAGCAGAATCTTGGCAAAACAGAAGTGCATTCTAATGCAGTCAGTATGGAGGAACTGGCTGTGAAAAATATATGGGCAAATAATGAAACCCCAATTAGATGATCTAAACAAGATACTTGTGCGCTATTCTGGATGGTCAATGATAAACCACTCAAACTAAAATAGTAATGTTAACATTGTCGAAGTAATAAGGTCAATAGTTATCCTATATAAACACCTATTTTAGAATAAACAGCTTGCTGATTTTTTCTTGTAAGTGCAATAGAACTAGTGCTGCATACTCAATTATTAAAGTGTGAATTCAGAAATAAAGCTTTTAGTTTCATAAACTGAAATACCTCAGCCAAAGTTTTTTGAGATATTAAAGTGCAACAACATTAAAACAATATCTTCAATTACAAAAATTTACTATCAATTTGAATCTGTCTGTGATGGTTGGTGTTACTACTCTAGATTGCTGGACAATGATTTATTTGTTGAAATTTATTTTTCTCTCTAAGGCCAGATAGCATTATGAATTGAAGCCAAGAGAATATTTCCCTAGTTCAACAA
The DNA here is from genome assembly GCA_013400635.1 of Hypocryptadius cinnamomeus. Classification (NCBI taxonomy): domain Eukaryota; kingdom Metazoa; phylum Chordata; class Aves; order Passeriformes; family Zosteropidae; genus Hypocryptadius; species Hypocryptadius cinnamomeus. The sequence goes on from VYZP01025509.1 coordinate 7,627, forward strand.
CATATAATCAAATTTATAGTGAACCAGCAGCTGAAGTTAGTGTACGGAACTGAACTTCTAAAAAAAGTGAAGAACATTACACAGACATGCATAAGGAATGAATCTCAGTGCACAAAAATAGCCATTAAATGGGAAAGATTACATTCTTTAGGGAAAATCTCCTTTCTTTACTATTCTTCCTGTGGGGAACAATGCTGCATTCAACCCTTCACATGACCGCTGTTGTCAAACACTCCATTTCTTTCTATCAGCCTTTTTTCTCAAATGCAAACTCCTGGGGTTGATCCCTCCTTCTCCTCACTGTTTCCCACACTCGGATTTGGTGTCTTCAACTTGGATTTGGTGAGCTGGCATTTCAGGGTGTGTTACCTTGACCTTTTCTTTTCATTTGGCCTGCAGTTTTTGTTTCAAACCTCCTGCTTGCAAAGTGAGTTGCTCTTAAATAGATCTGGGCAGGCTGCTGCTCCCACCCTGATGCCCTGATTTCTCACTTGGATTTTGCACCTCTGCTCCAGCCCCCCTCACACTTTATCACTCAGCGGTTTTGTTTCTTCATGTCCTAATATATATGATAATATATCAAGGTGTGAACCTTTTTCAGCTTACCCAGACAGCTGCTAACGTGACTGTAATAACCCTTTATGGTTCTGGTATGTCCTGAAATCTGTACTCATTAGATTTTCTTCCTGCTGTTTTTCATCACACTCTGCTTTCCTTTCCATTTGTCCATGCCACCTCCAATATCTTGTTTCCCTATCCCCATTCTTACATTATAGAGCATTTCTGGCTGTACTCCCACAGCTGGACTCATTTATTTGTTACAAAGATGTTTTTTCCTATTCCAGTTCCGTTACCCTCCAATCAAACAGTGCAGCTTCTCCAACTCAACTGGAGTGAATGACTGCAATATTGCTTGGTTTTCTGCTGTATTTCTCTTTCTTCTGAAATGATCTTATGCTCCTGCTCACAGTTTCTCTTCCCCTAGTTACAGTTTACAGTTGTAAAGTGGGCATTACCTTCTCCCTCTTTGTCTTAAATTATTTTTTAATTGTCTTTCTAAACCTTCCATATACCTAGTCATTGCTATAAATATTAAGTATGGATATCATTATTGAAATTAATTGCAAATAAATTAGAAACAGAAGAAGCTAGCACAGTATTTTTGGGAAAAACTACCTCCTCCTCAATACCATTTGGAATAACCATCTAGGGTTAATTAGATTGTTTTGTTAATTCACACCTCTTCTATTCCTAGACAACCTTAGATAGGATTCTGCTGGGTATACGGACACACACCTGGAAGGACATATTCACACTAAAAATAATAATCCGTATGGCAAATATTCAGTCATTTAAATAAGCTTAAGTGAGAAACTAATGAGACTGAAATCATGACCTACTCTAATTACAATTTCTTGTAATAGTCTGAAATATTGACGTCAGGTTCCACCTACATGCTACTAATGACATTCTGTTTTGTTTCATGGTTGGGTGTTCTGTTGCTTCAGCAAGCTTTCCAACACTTCCTCTTTATGATCTTTAGGCCCCCTGAGCCAGGAGCCCCTTACAACTGCAAAAGACATAATTCAGTTCTGTTGTGATAAATGGTGAGAACCTCTACAATTAGATGGCAAAATGCTGCAAGCAGCGTTTATCATTGTAATCTCACCTGTTTTATTAATTTTATTGATTTTTTGTCTTTTTAACTCATCTTCACTTATTTGTGCATGCACTATCTATGCAGTTCCACCAGAATGGGATAGAACATACAGCCTCAGCTGCAACAGGAATAATAAGAATGGTTACTAAATCTGTCATTAATCTCTTGTGAATACAAAGGAACTTTTGGAAACTCTCTGAACATTCTGAAACCACATGCAGTTCTATTAATACAACTTTGAAAAAGACTATATGCAGTCTGTCTTCTTTTATGAAGTCAAAGCAATTTCCTATTTTCAGTGCAACCAGAAGAGATTATTCTTTCAAGAGAAAACCTTATGAAGACGTCATCTCTCTAAAGATAATGGATATTACAAATAAACTCAGATCTTCTTGTGTTTATATTTTATCTTGACTCATCCATTATATATAATAAGATAATATAAAAGTGAAATGTCTTTTCTAAAATAAAGAATATATTCTATCATTATACTTAAATGTGAAAGAGGAAAACTTTTGTATTTAATGAAACACTGATTTCTTTCAAGTTAGATTTCTGAAATTATGTCCATTCATAGGAGTCAGTGGAAAAATCTGGTTGTCCAGTATTTATGGTTCTAAGACCCCTTAAGATACAAATCCAAATATTATTCTATATATTATGTTGTATAAATGTTATGGCTAAGCATGCATCAGTTGCACAGCACTACTCAATTCAAGACTTATTCCAGTTGAATGTATCATCCTCTTAAGGACAATGGTGTACATTTTATAAAACAGTTTAAAATAATAAATTACTGCTAAGAACTAGAAAAAAACCTGAGCTTGTTTTATGCATATTGTAATTAATAATCCAAGCTCACTACATTCTTATGATATGCCTTGTTTAATCTTTGGCTAATTAGAATGCTTCAGACTTAACCTTCAGGCAACATTTAAGCAAAATCTTTCTTAAACTGCCACCCTGTATTTTACAAGGTGAAGAACAGCAGCCTCAAGAAATTAACACCTATTTTCAATGGAATGTCACTTCACCAATTAAATGAACCCTATGACCTTAATCCTGCTATACTTTAGCTCGAGAAGTTATTCAACCCAAATCCTTATGGAATGATTGATTTCCAGTAGTCCTCCAGCACAGAAAGGATACACCCATTCCAGTTTAAGCCTCTTGGCTGGTAGTTCTACTTTTGCTTCCAAATTGTAAGATTCCACTTGCTCTTTGGGCATGTACATGGTAACAGGACGTCCACGAAGAAACATTTTTACGTATCCTTCCTCTACAAAAGGTCAGAAATGTTCAATGTTACACAAAAAAGCTATCGGGGAGAATTCCAACGCTCCTCCATCCCTTCCCACATAACAGTTTGATGCATTACAATTATAAAACAACATGCAATCTCAAACTTAGAAATTT
>VYZP01025512.1:2702-23086 GCA_013400635.1 Hypocryptadius cinnamomeus
CCACAGTGTTTCATTTTTTATCAGGCAAAACCTCCATACTGACAGAATCATCTCAGCCTGTGCCATCCTGTTGCAAGCTGCCAGTCTGACTTCTCCAACATAACGAGCGAAGAATTAAAATGTTAACACTAGATGAAGTGAAAGTTCACAGTTCTAAGGAACACAGTGAAGTGTCCCTGCAGGGGGTAAACTTTTGGTCCAGCTTCTAAAAGCCCCTCTGCCTCAGTTCCCCATCATTCCAGTACTGCCTCCCAGCTTCACCACTCCTCTCAGGCACAGCCAAGCAGGTGATGCCCTCCTTGCATTTGCTCAGCAAGTGATTTCGAGCAGTGGATTTCACTCTTACATGAAACCAAAGGGCTGCAATTTTACTGTCAGCAAATCAGCAACTGATACCTGTTTCTTTATACCTACCCTTCCAAACCTAGATGACTTTTTGTTAAATTATTTATAAATCCACCACTGAATGCCTTACTCCTAAAGCTGTGGGCAGACAGAAGGTGAAATGACACAAGGCCAGCTCAAAACCATTGTGGTTTATATCCTGCTGGTTTCAGTCTGAATTAATATAAGTGACCGGCCTCTTCTGCAAAAGAGCATAGTATAGTGTCATGGTGCCCAACCTGCACACCCTGAAGTACTTAACATTGCAGATTTATAAGGTCATTGGATGCTGTTAATAAAATAAATGGATTAGATTCCACTCAATAGTCTGATGAACTGAATGTTAATTGATAAGTCTTAACAGTTATAAGAATAATCGGAACTGTAAATTATTCTGTACATTACCAATTATTAGCAATCATCCCAATTCATAAAAAAAACTCAAGTTCCTGAAAGCACAGTAGCACTCCTAGGCAATTATGGGAAGGGTGGAAAAAAACTAGCTTCAGAGTGGAGTTCAGATCAAAACACACTCCCCGCACCCCTGAATTTTAGGGGCATTCAAATCAAGTAAATGAAATTCTTTTGGAGCCCTTAGCTTTACTAATTACCAGCTCTTACAGAAAGGTGTATCGTCCAGAGGGAATGCCTAAATATTGTGAGATGTTCCAGCTTCTATAAATAGAGATATACTGTGATTATGGCTGGAATTAATTCAAGAAACTTCAGCTGCAAGATGAGTAATGAACGGGACTGACATTTATTGGTCATAATTTAAGAGACTGTAAGTACATCCTGGCTTCCCTTTTGAAACATAAATGCCAACCACCCCTGGTTGGCAGGTTCAGGACATCCTGTCTTGGGCCAACAAGACAGCTGTAGCACAGCCTGCCACCCAACAGCGGCATTAGAAGCCAAGGGACAAGCCTGGAAGGAGCATGAACCATCAGGAAAGCAGGAATGCTGACACTAGTTTGTACTGCATGCATTGCTCCTGTTGCAGCCATACCCTTCCCAGCTGCTGCTGTGGCTGGGCAACCTTTTACCTAAGCCAACAGGAAGGTGAGAAGTAGAGATGCACCACTTTGCTGCCTCTGTCTAGGGATGCTCATTTGTGTCAGCTGCAACTCTGCACAAGTGGAGAACTGAGGCAGATACAAAAGCAACTGGAGCACAAAGGAACCCAGTTTTCCTTCAGATATCAGCGCCAGGAAAGGTGAAGGGAGCCAGACCCTGGTGGTAGTGGCTGATGCTGCCAGCAAGAGTACTGCATGGTCAAGGGAGCAGGGGGAAGGCAAGGAGCAGAACAGATGGGGAGAGGAGACAGAATGAGTAACAGGAGGAGACAGCAGGAGCAGTGTAACTCCAAAAGTACAAATTCCTTTTGCTGTATTAAAAACAAATTACTATTTTCATTACACTATTCCTTCACCCCATACACATACTGTAGGCTGGATCACTGTGGTGGTCAGGGAGGAGCTACCACTCTGGTGAATAGCAGGGAGAAAACTAAATTGTAGCCCTGCTCTCAGGCTCTGATCCATTGTAATAAAGCCTTGGTCTGAGAAGAAAAGCAATGGTTTGTGTTAAAGGAACTCAAGGGGCTAATAAACATCCTAGCACTGCAGGAGTGACTGAGAATGGATAAAGCAGAGCTTTGCCTGTCTAAAGCATGTCTCACTTCAGGGCTTCTGAATCCCTTTCTTTTTCCCCACTCTAATTGTTTAGTTTCCAAATTAAAGAAGCATCTTGCAGAGATGGCCACAACAGTCAGAGAATGTATGCTTAGATCAGTCAGAAAGCAGGTTAATAGCACTGCCAGAAAGAGAAACCAGCTCACCCTAAACCAATTCCTCTATACTGCCCTGTGGTGCTCACAACCATGAAAAGCTATCGAGTTTTACACATGCACTCAGCAGGTGATAGAACGAGCCCCAAGGAAATATAAACATCTTCTCCACTTGAGGCCATCAGAACTCTGAGGTTACATGCCACCTCCTGGTGTGCTCAGGAGGATCTTGGAATTACAGATTAAATGAGTATGGATGGATTCCTGACTTTGATTTTGGACTTCAGATGTTGAAAGGTGTTTCATCAGGGTACCTGCTCTGGTACTCCCACAGCAAGATATTCTACCAGCAAACATTTGTACCCTCCACCATGCCTTTCTGGATGACCAACCTCCTCTTATCAGCCCAACATTCCTCTGTGCAGAGCTACTGGGCTACGGTTGTTTCTTTACAACACTGAACACTGGGATTTCAAAACTTAGATGCAGACAGGTAAGGACTGCTGCCAAATCTACCCCTGAGACCTGTCAGACTCACAGCAAACAGGGGAATCACACAGTAACTTCCAAAGGGCATCAAAACAGAGAGGGGCCATCAAAAGGTTTCTCATCCTCAGGTGTCTTTAGAGCACTGTCACCAGAGCTTTTGTTCATTCTCAAATACAAAAAGAGCCCTCCCAGTGTAAGGAGGAAGCCCAAAGCAACAAAGGAATCACAAGTCATTCATGTTCAGGAGGAGGACAAGAGGAGGGTTGTACAGAAGGAAGGATTCATGGGCCAGCAGTGCATGCACTGAGCAAATGGCAGTCAGCAATGCACCACCAGCCTTCCACAGCCATGCAGAGGCCTCAGCTTATAGAGCATGGTGCTAATAACACCAAGACTGTGGGTGATTCCTTTCCTGGATCATTCACCTAAAAGCTGGACTCGGTGATTTTTGTGGTGATTCCTTTCCAACTCAGAATATTCTGTGATTCTGGTGTTTTTGCTGCAAATTATCTCAGTCAAAAGCAGAAGCAACCTTCAGGCTATAGCTGCTGTTTTACCTGGTAATACACCAATCCCTCAGCAGATACCTGTCTGCTTGGTAGAGATTAGGCAGAACCCACTTCTGCCCCATGTCCTCTGCTATGGACAGCACACGGAGCACACGAGTCACTATGAGGAGCACGTGCCTCACAGCACGAGCACAGCAAATCCAAGCAGGAATACACATCCTTCATTCGCATCATGCAAGACTATCAGCCTGCCTTCACCTTTCAAGGGCCAATGGGCCTCGTTCTCTTTCCCACTAGCACAAAAGGCATTGCAACTTGGCAGCTCCCAGCAGTGAGAAATTCCTGCTCTCTGGGAAATGGGGAGAGGGAAATATAATGTCTGTGCGGGACAATCCTGCTATGGCATCACAAAATCCAAATCAGATAATATTCTGAGTTCAAAGGGATCCACAAGGATCATTAAGTCCAGCACTTAAGTGAATGGCCAACTCAGGAATTGATCCCACAACCTTGGTGTTTCTTGGTGTTAATAGCACCACGCTCTAACCAACTGAGCTAATATCAGGGTCCAGTACAGCTGGCCTGCAAGGAGAGTTAATTTGAGGTGAAAAGTCTTTGCAAATTCTCCTTCTAGTCAGTCACAGCCACATGACCGAAGGAGAGATCCCTCTCATCTCCATCCCCAAGCAATGCCCACCCTTCAGCATACCATGGACAGAGCCTGGAGCTACAGCTCATTTCCTTATCCTGTGGCAGGAGCAGCTCTGAGATCATTCAGGCAGCCTCAGCATTAGGCCAGGACAAGTCCTCAGACAACACGTGTTGGTTCCTTGGGCTGCACAGGTGTCCCCAGCCTGGCATGGCCACACAGAAGATTCAGTGCAGCCCTCCAGGCAGGGATGCTTCTGCATACCAGCAGGTACTGCCTGACTGGTTTTTGCTGGGCCTTCAATTCAGGAGCAAGTGGCCAAAGACAATTTGGATCCACAGACTGGTTTCTTTCCCACTAAGCACTATCACTGTCCTTCTCCCACTGGAATCTCTGCCTGCAATTAGTTCCCTAGGAGGGGGCTTGTCTGTGCCATTAGGAACAGTTACATTATATGATCTAGGAGAAATCAATGTCTCTAATAGTCAGCAAAGGCAGTGGAGGAGAGGGTGATTGGAGGGCTGTTTCTCTGGAGACACCCTTCTCAGTAGAAATCCCAGGGGTATTGCCCCAGAAAGAGAAATAGTGAGGACAGTAATTAAACTTCCATGGAACAATTGTTTACTGGAACAAGCACAGAAGCTGCTCAGTGTCTCTCAGAAAGGCAGAGGCATTGGCTAGACTCTCCCTAGGCGCAGACGAAGTGCCTCTGCCTTGAAGTCAGCAGTCTGTGGTGATTTACACCACAAGTGGTGGGAGGAGGGGTGTGAATAGACATCTTTCCTTTAAAATACCCCTTTTCCACTGTCCACAGTGGTGTTTAAAGGTAACACCACGCCTTGAAAGTATTGAAGCATCTGGATCGTGCAGTACAATTAAGTTATCTTAAATGAAGCCTGAGACATTTTAATATCCTGAAGCAAGAAAACCTTCACTCTGCAGGCATCTTCCTCTCTCTCTTTTTCTCCATTTCCTCCTTCTTGTACACCTCTGCAGTTCCTGGAATGACAAGCCACCTCACCGGCTGCCTGTAATTGCTGGAACTGTTCCCTAATGCTTTTGCCTTCTCCAATTGCATTAAACTGCATCTTTAGAGGTACAGCCCTGTTTATTCATGCTGCTCGTGTGGAAGGGGGAAGAAATGCAGACTGCCTCTTCTCCCCTCTCCCTCCTTTGATTTGATGGGTGTGGCAGGTTTAAACCTTTGCAGCCGCTGGCTCTCCGGCGCTGGGGTGAGGAGGAGAGGATGGAACGGGAGGGAAGCCGTCGTCTGTGGCTGGTGATGAATGGGACTCATCTTACCCACAAGTGGGAAACCTGCTTGCGGGTTATTGTTTAATCACTCATGCAATCCAATAGTGAGCATATACCCCCACAATGTCCATCTGTTCTAGTATGCAGTGCATGCAACACTTGCATTTCTAGCCACCTATCTCACTGCCCAGCCCTGTGTGTTACTGACTGCATCTCTCGCTGGCAGGAAAGGTTGAGTTCAGATTTTCAGACATAGCTCAACCCAGCTTTTCAGTTATGCTACCTCTCAGCTGATTATTTTGTGGGCTCAGATTCAGAGCTGCAGTCAACTGTAGGCAGAAATGACAACACTTAGCTATCTACATCTCTCATGGGCGGGCACAGTCAGTCAGTCAAATACTTCACTCTTCACACTGGCATCGCACCCACAAGAAAGAATAATCTGCAAGGTATGAGCGTGTGGACATATTTGTCTCTGAGGGGTGGGAGGACAGACACACACAGGCACACCTAGACACAAATGTGAAGAGATTTCTTCCACGCCCTTCCAAGCCTGTAATTTCAACATTTTGCTCCTTACATGCCAAAAAGGCGGGACACCAGGGACTTCCCCTGAAAAATAATTTGAGGAGAGCTGCCTTTATTTTGGGAAGGAAACTCCTGCCGGTGCTGAAGAACCCATTCCATCTTTTTCTCTCAGTGAAAGGTCTGGGTGGGGACAGAGGAAGAGCACATGCCGAAAACCGAGGTCTTTTTCCTCTCGCAATCAGAGCTTTCTCTGGCGTATCATCGGCTTTCCCGAGCGAGCCGCTGTACTGCCAGTTTGGCAATTGCGGTGCGCATTCAGGTAGAGGAGCGGCAGCTGGGCTCCGAGCCCACCACCCTCCACGAGTACGTTCAGGAAGGCGCAGTGGGGCGGCGTGGCTGCGGGAGGCTCGGGAAGCAAGCGGAGCGAGCGCACGGAGTGCCCGCGCGTGTCCCCGTGGGAGCGGGGCCGTGCGCTGCCCGTGCACGCGCAGGGAGAGGGGTGTGTTCCATGCGGTGGATCCGTGCGGGAGCGGGCGGACAGGGCTGCGTGTGAGCCAGGCACCTGCATGCCACGCATTCCTAAGTGCCGCGGAACACAAAAAGACGTGAGTGAGCCCAGAGAGGTGTAAAGGACAGATACATCAGAATATCATTAGGGAGCTTTAATGCCCCACCTGTGATGGTACGGGCAGAGTCATCCCTATTCCCCTGTAGCTCTCTTCTGACTCCAAAGAACCCCAGAGCTCCTACTTTATTTTAAAATTTGCCGTGCGCCTCCGCCCACTGCTCTGTCACTTTGCCTCCCTGTCTGCCTTCCTTCTCCTCCTCTGCTCTTTTCATCCCGTATTTGCCATCAGAACGTGCTCCGCTGGCTGACTGCAACGTGTTACCCCCCTCCCCAGCCTTCACCCCCTCCTCCCAGATTTTAGTGAGCATATCATTAATTGCAAAGCATTTGAAAAACCTGCATGAGGAAAAACACAGGATGACGCAGGGTCTCTTTCTATCCCAATCACTTGCCCCTCCCCATTATTCTACAAATTTCTCCCTCGTTTGCTAACACACATCTCCATTCAGAAACACACTTTAACCTGAATCTTCTTGCAACACTGTGCTGTTCACAGGAACTGTAGTTACTCACATCAGCGTGTGAACAGAATACTGCAGTGCTATACTGTAAAAGACACAAAATTGTACACATATATAAAGAAAGTAATCAGTGTGGTGCTATGCCTGAGTTGAGTTTTGTGCTCAGAGCAAGGACCAAAGCTCCTTGTTGCTACCTACAAATCCATAATTCTTAGAAGTTTCTAAAATGCCTTGCAAAGATATCTAGGGTCAGTTCCTGCCTCAAAGTTCCAACTGCATAAATCCAGCATCCTCCCAAGGAAGTCCAAGAGGTTCAGCCAAAAAGGCTTTCCTAATCAGGAGCAGGTTTGGGCTTTCACACAAGATAAAAGGGGGAAGGGTGAGGGGGAAATGATCTAAGTAGCTTTTTTTTCCTAATTGCATTATCATTTTGGACACAACAATTTTGATACTGAAACAAGCCCCCACCCAAACCTTCTCATCATCTCAATTCCCTTATAGCAAAAGCCAGGCGGTACCAGGACAGAAAATGAGTGGGTTTCCAACAGGTTCACACCGTGAGCTTCTCTTATCCCACCCGAGTTCGGAGCTAACAGAGGCGTGGTCCTCTGTCTCTTTCCCCAGCTGGTGCACAGTTGTCTAACTGGTTGTACTATGAAGGGAATTGCAAAGAGGGTGACTCTCCTCCTCCTTAGGCTAATGCTTTTGTTATTATTTAATTGGATTTTTCACTGTAGCATAGGTTTAAAAAAATTCCTTCAGGTTAATTCTTGCTCAGATTTTTGCAACACAAAAAAATGAATACACCTGTCCTCCGTGCCACCTCACAGCACAGGCACATAAAGCATCTCCCATTCATCAGAAACAGGAGCAATTGAGAGCGTTCTGACCAGGGATCAAGGCTCACTGGGCATCCGTTCCTTTTTGGCATAAGATGAAGAATTGCTTCCTTTATCTCCAAGGTAGAGCCAGATCTCATCACGTTTCCTGCCAGCCGCAACACTCCCCTCCACTTCCCCCCCCTCCGCCCCATCCACACCCTCAGAACCACAGACAGAAAACCCTAGGCAATATAACTGCCCCTGTTAAANATTATAAACTGTTTTTCTCTGAGAAAAAAAAAAAAAAAAAAAAAAAAAAAAAAAAAAAAAGAATAGAGGGGGGATTCTGGTAGCTCCCCCAAATGTGGATGTAGGCCACCCCCCTTCCCCATATCACCAGCCCCGGAAAGGCAAAACAGTCACGTTGCAGGGTGTGAAAAGAACCTTCAGTAGCAAGATGCTAAAGAATTGCAAAATAGACATCTGCTGAAAGCAGCTAAAATTTCCTCCCCCCTTANAGGGGACACTGCGGGCTGCGCAGGGGTGGGGTGGGCTGGGGTGTGTCTGGGAGGCACCGGGCGAGGAGGGGACCGGGCAGCTGGGGAGCCCCCAGCCCTACTCCCACCGCAGCAGCCAAAGCCCCCTGGCCACGGCCACGAGTGGGATTTATGAGTGAAGAAAGCATAAATCTTTGCTTGGGTTGGGTGGGGTGGCGTGGGGTGGAGTGGGCACGGAGGGGAGAAGAGGGAATGGAGGTATGCCACGGCAGGCAGTATATGCCGTGCACAGGTGATGTACCGTAGGTGGGAGCTGCGAGCTAAACGGGAACTGGTAAATATGTTAAAATGGCTGTTAAAAATCCCTCTCCCCAGCACACTCGCAAGCATATATGCACGTGCTGTCTTCTCTGTATGTGCCGGCACAATCCCTGAATAGTGATGTCCTGCACCACTGAACGGGACAACTTTCTCCCTTGTTCCCTCAGTCCATCCCACAGACCTTCCACAGGCACAGAAAACGATACTCCTGCAGTACTTTTTTTTTTTTTCCCCAAACAGAGTAGCTTCCAAACCCACAGAAATCATCCCTTTTCCTTCCGTATAGATCTCAATTAATTTCCGTGTCAAAGTAATTTCTACACCTATTGATCTCTGCCTGCAAATTGCTGCGAACTATTGCGAGGCAGACGTGCGTGTTCACACACGGAGGCACCCCCCATGCACGTGTGGGAGCAGGAGTGCATGGGTCTGCATGCACAGGAGATCATGGCGATGCAGGAGCCCCAGCAAACATTAATGCACACATGCACTCGCTCCCAAGCACACGTCTGGAAAGTTATAGCACCGTGTTTTCTCAGAATATACATGAGCTGGATAGCTGTATCTGTCATTTGGAAAAAATATCCCAGACAACAGTTAAACCAAAGTGTGACAATGTTGGGCATGTTATTTTTTTTTTTTAATTGATGGATTTTTAGGATTTCATCGACCAAAATTCAAATTTTGCTTATTTCACTTACTTAGTCTGGGAGGCACAGTCAGATGCTGTTCTCTATTTAGCACTAATGTCACTACATCATCTTCCCTGCCACACCATGAAGTTACTTCTAATTTATTTTTAATATAAAACTGCCTGCAAAAGAGAAAAAAATTGTCTTAGGTTATTACTAAGGTCTTTGCTCTTTAATTACATCTAAATACATTATTAATACAAATATTCATGCATGTGTACATGCTTATACAAATAAATGCATACGTATATAAATATAGTTTCTGGAATACCCCTCAGTACACACTCCTACATAGTCATATCCTGTTGCTATGATATCATTGCAGTTCCCAGTACACAATTTATTTTAAGAAAAGAAAACAGCATTTCAAAGAAAATCTAGCTAGCTATCTACATCTGTACGCAATTTAAGAAAGTGTATTTTGGGGTCAAGAAGGTATCAGCATTAGTCCTGAGTTACAAGACTAGAAAAAGAAAATAATGATATGGTAATGATATTCAGAGAAGATACTAAACTGGGAAGAGTTGCAAGTACCAGCTGATACAGAAGTAGACCAAAGGATTAAGTAACGAAAATCAGATTCAGCTTCAGAAAATGCATGCAGAGATAAAGAAGGCAAACTGTGCAATCATAAAAGAAGAGAGGTAAGAAGTGGAGTAGTAGAAAGCAGTGGACATCACATTTGAAGATGTGATCTCTGTGATGTACATCACTGCTGACGACACCATGCCAAGGCACTGAGGAGCAGTGCAATGTCATTTTGAATTACACCTGTGGGACTTAGGAGCCTCTTCCTTGGCTCTGGAGTTGCTGGGGGCTCATCTCCATGATGAAGAGAGGGTGTCATGAGCTTGTGGGCACTTGCCAACCCACATGGCTGTTCCCCATGCCCTTGGGAGATGGGAATCCCCTGGTCAAACATGTCTGAGAGCTTCAACCGGGTCTCCCTTTGGTGATAATGAAGAGAAACGGGAACTTTGAGGGTGTGACTCAGATCATCCTAAAGCAAGAGCCTAAACTAGGTCAGACAAATCATGCTTCAGAAGTGTTTTAGAAGCTTCATTTTCTTTCCACTGACAAGGCCTTTTTAGGGAACCTCCCTGCGCTAGGGAGTCCTCATGAGGAAAGCCTTCCCAGCCCCCACCTTTCTCAGACACCCACCTTGAGGGAGAGCAGGCTGGCAGCAGAACTGTGCTGGTGCAGTCAGGGAGGGTCAGGCTATTTTCCTGTGCTCACCCAGGGCAGTTGCTCACCCCCATCAGTCACAGCCAAAGGCAGAGCCAGCTTTCTTCATGCCCAGCCCGACGAGCACTGTATGCTCCAGTTTATTGCAAGTAACTTTTGGCACATAGACAAAACTTCCTTAATGTGTTCCCCAAACATACAGATTTAGTGGTGAGTAGCCAGTCCTCTGTAGGCTCACATCCATGTTTCCTCTGAACTAACCTCTTTACAGAAAAGAGCCATACATTGAAACCCAAATTTTCAGGGTTCCTAGCACCACTGTCTTTCAAATCAGGACCCTTTAAGTATATTTAAAAGTTGGACCTGAAATTCTTCAGCAAATTATATGGCTCTGAAAATCATATCCCAGCATCCCTTGCCTTGCCATTTTGGCTGTTTTCACTTCAAACTGTAAAGTAAATTATCTCATAACACAGCAGGAAGAAAGGACAAGTCCACAGCAATGAAAAGGCCAATGAGAATGAGAGGGAAATAAAGGCACAAACTTCAGCCAGGGAGTTAATGAAAATCAGAAGCAAAAATTAAGGGAAGAAGAACAGGTGAATCTCCATCTCAGTGCCCAAGTCAAGATGGGATGCTTTCATCCAAATGACACCTTTTTCTCTTCAGGGCACTGCCAGCTCTGGCTCATTCAGCACTCCTTCGGAGTTGCAGGATAACACTGCATCACACAGTGTAGATGTGCCCTGAAAGGCCCCTTTGACCTTGGCTTTTGAATCTACACAACTAAAAGGAAGAGCAGTTCCAAAGAATAACATGAATGGGGGACCAGGGAAGTCAGCTAGAAGAAGCAGGTGAACAATGACCATAGATTTTAAAAGCTTCATCTGTGAGACTTGACTGAATGACAGCTAAGGAAGTGGAGAAGTGTGGTATTTTCAAAAGCTACAAGCCTCTAGAAGGGAATCATTTGGAGTGATATATAGTCCACTGTTTAGTGTATGCTGCATGTTGCTTCACCATGAAGGGGGGTGTGGTTCATATAAAGTAATTATTATGGTGACTCCTTTAATTCAAAGTCATATCTTTAATTTAAAAAGGTAAAGATCATTTCAAAGTAACAAGACATATTAGCGGTTATTGCAAAATAAGGTGGGTGGAGTAAGAGACACAAAACTGTGCTTTTAAAGCCTGTTCAGTTCTGCTGCAAGGTTACCCCAGCAGCTTGAGGTCCGTATAGATTGAAAGAAAAAGTATCTTCAGTTCAGCCGCTAATTTTGGTTCAATAGCAAGACATCAGATTCAGTTTCATTTTGAAGAAGCACATAGTTCTGACCTGCTCCTGGGACTGTAATCAGGTTGATTCCCTGGCCAAAAAAACCTAAATGAAACCAAGAAGAAAACAGTTTGCCTATAAGAGCTGTCCCAGTGGTAACCATACTAAACTGAAGAGGCGTCTCTTTGAGAGAAGTACTGTGAAAGTCCCGTTACTAGGGATATTTAAAGCTTCAGTAAAAACAGCTCTGAAGTGAGTGACTTGCTTTCATTGGGAGATAGACTGGGTTTTCTTTCTATTCATATGTTCCACATATAGTGGTAGCCTTGCCTTTTGTTAGCCAACTTTCATGCTGGCGGGAAAAAAGCCAATTTTATAAAGATGTTTTGGTATCCTCATTTGAATAGGCATTCCTGAAAATCCCACTGTGGGACCACTTGTAATTTCTCCTCAGTAGCTTTGCAGCTCTGGTCTCATTTGGCCTCACTTTCAGTCATCTATGTCTTAGTGACAAAGAACAGTGCAGTGCAACACTACAACCAAACTCCTTTTCTAAATGATTTGGACATAGTCATGAATCTCCTTGGAGGAGTACCCATTTTTCTGTATAAGGATCACTAATGTCAATTTACCTTGGATTTCACTTAATCCTGAATTATTAATATTAGAAAAGGAGAGCCTAGTTTATTTTGACCTAAGACCGAAATAAGAGGCTTTAAAGCCATGATTTTCAAAGCCACAATGCCACTTACTCCTACAGGGAAGGCTTCAGAAAATACCAGTCCAGGAATGCTCTAATTCATTCAGTGTCTTTAATGACTGCTGTGTTACTTATCCTGGACGATACTGAGCTCACCTGACATAAACACCTGTTGCCATCAAGCTAGTCACAGGGATGTGCACAGGTGCTCTGTGTTTATTCCCTGTGATTTCCATTTTTCTTCCCATGCCTGCACAGCTGGGCTCACAGCACTGAAGACACCTGACTTTACAATATCACACATAATAAGAAATGGCCTCAATAATTTCCCTGTTTTCAGCATTTTAGAAAAAAAAAATATTTTCTGTAAATTGTGTGGTGTATACAAACTCAAATACCTGGGTAAAAACAAGGGGAGAATAATTTTAACATGCACAAAGAATGATCTGAACAACCCCTGGGTCAATGTTAATTATTATTGAGCTTCAGAATCATCAAAAATTCAAACATAACAGTTAAATCCCAGCACAGCTTAGCGCTGAAACTGTAACTCTTCAATAAAATGAAATCTCATCTGCTTGTCTGTCAAAAAGAAAAATGCCATCACAGAAAGCAGTCAACCTATCAGCTATTATTCTCAGTGTAGTTGTAGTTGGCCATGGGGGAATGTGATACTTTACAAGCCAAACCAAATGTGAGACAGGATGACCCAGGAAGTCCCTTTCTTCTTCTCCAGGGACCCTTCAATATGTGCTGTTGTACACAGTCCCTCCTGCTGTAGCACAGGCTCAGAAAAGCAAGCTTTGAAGGAGAATTGGTGTCAGCCAGGAGCTCAGCATGGGCCAATTTACCCTGCTTCTCAGGCTGGCCCCACCCTTCACTCTAAGTCCTGCAGTGCCATGACAAGTTGCTGTCAGTATCCAGGCTCACACGTCACAGTGCCGGTGGGGATGGCTGTGCTCTTCCGTGCTGCGGGGTGTGGTGGGGCTGATGTGGAGACAAACGCTGGGGTGTGAGTTCCACGCACTGCCTGCACACCTGACTGCAGAAAGAAAGTCCACCCTCAGGTCTGTTTTACTCCGCTCCTGGCTTCCTCTGGTGATATATTGCCATTCCCCTGGCACTGCAGTGCTGAATAGGGGAGCTGCCCGGTGATACCAGTATGATATGACAGTACTGTGGTGTAAGGGCACAATTTCCTGAGCCTTCTTTGGACCACCTGATCCTGCTCTGCTCGTGCTCACAATGCCCTCATTAATGCCAGGGTGGGGACGATGACCTGGATGCTTCAGCACTGGGAGGAAGAATGGGCAGAGACAGGTCCATCCTCCTTCTGTGCTGTCCCCTCGGCCAACCAGACTCCTTCTTCTCTCGAGCCTAAGAGCTGACTTGAGCTGAAGCAGCCAGCATGAGGGAAGGTACATGGAGTACCCTGGACACAGACAGGAAATGAATGAGAGGGAGAATAACTGAAGACCTTCCTATGGCCTTAACTGGCACTTCAGTGTCAGCTGTGGAGTGAAGTTTCCAGAGATGAAGGACACCCAACAGGCCAAATATGCCTTTCAGGAAAGGGATTAAAAATTTCTAACCATGGTCATGCTTCCCTCACAGGCACATGGTGACCAGGCCACACATTGATCAGGACTGATGATAGGAGATAGAAGCAAACCCCAAAATACAGACTGTTAATGGATGTAGGAAGTATTTGTATTGGAGAAGTAATGGAGTGAGCAGACAGGACCCTTTCATTTACCCACAGCTGTACATGGGGGAGTTGGAACAGCAAAGATCTACAAGAATTAAAAGAGCACGAAAACTGTAAGCATCCACTTGCCTTTAAGGACCTAAAAAGGCTGTCTCCTTGCCTTGACTTCATTTAGTTTAGCCACAAGATACCCACTGAGAGGAAAGAGGAAAGTCCAGATCCCTCAGTCTGCCAGGCAGACATGGTACATGCAGAGGATTGTTCCCTGGCAGTAGGATCCTCAACACAAAACTCACTGCATCCAGTCCAAAACACAGAGCACAGGGCTTGGACAGAGAATGGGTCATAGTTCAGTCTCACCGCAGCTAAAATTTTGTTACAATTAAAAGGGTTCTATATTATCAGATCCACACCATACCCAACTTTCTTAAGAGTGCCCTGGTACAGCAATTATTATTTCTTTTCCAAGACCTCACTGTTAGCCAAAGGAATTCACCCCAGAGGGCAGGAAACACAGATGGAATTTTATTAAGAGTCCAGGTCTGTTCAGGCAGGAATCCAAATCTGCTGCCCCGTGCATGGAAACTGCATTACAGCAAAGGGCCCTATTTTAGCTCAGCTCTACAGGATACCAAGCTATATTTCTGGACTGGGATTTTCTGGAGGTTTAGGAGTTGCTCCAAGCATAATGGTGAATTTTCTGTGTAAGTCTGAGGGATTAGCTCCCTCCCCAAGCAATTCTGGTGGCAAGGAGAAAACTAAACTTTCTGGAGAGGGGCAGCCTAATTTTTCAAAGCAGTCCTACTCACTACCTGACATAACTGTTCCATACAACAAAGTGCCATATCCCATGCATACCTGGCATGGTGACATGCTAGAGAAGCATGTGACATCTGCCAGTCTTGGTTCCCACCTGCTGCACTCCCTTCTTTGCCCTACACCCTGCATGCACAATTCACTCAAGTTGTCCCTGGTGTAGTTACCACCCAGAGCTGTCCGTCCCCTCTGTCTAGTAGCTGAGGCACAACCTGACACAAGTAGAGGCTGGAGAGGGTTTCTGACCCTGCAGAAGGCAGCAGGATGCAGCAGGGGAGGCGATGAGCACCCACAGTCAAGCACAGAGACCTTTATGCCTGCCCTGGTAATGACACAGCAGATGCAGGGCTCAGTGGAGGGGGAAAGGTCTCCTTCAGCTCGAGGGAGAAAGGAGGAAAAAGGCATTAGTTTACCACCTACATCAGAGAGGACAAGTATGGTGACCTAGATGGTCTTCTCATGTGTGTTCATCTCAGTGGGGTCAAGTTTAAACTTATTTTAATAACATGTGCTATAAAATTTGAAGGGTAATACTTCCATGTTGCCCTAATTTATTCAGCTAGAGAGGAAGAAAAAGAAGTTCATTCTCTGTTTGTTATGAAAGCTAAGCTCAAATATGAACAATGTTCCATAGTAAATGATAGAGAGTTTGACAGTCTTATCTGTATCATATCATCATATATTGAAAGGTTCTATTGTTAAGAATATCTACAAGAGAATACAATTTTATCTGCTTTGGGAAGTGTAATTCTGAGCTTTCTCATTTTAGAGTTCTTTTCAAGTCAGAGATCTGTGTTAGGTCTTTATAAAGTTAGAAAAGCAAATTATATATGTCCAACTTTCTTAAAATTAGTCACAGTTCAAAAATAACACTGCCATTGCCTGGGCTACATCAAAGTAGCATGGCCAGGAGGGCAAGGAAGGGGATTCTGCCCCTCTACATTGCTCTGTGAGATCCCACCTGCAGTACTGCACCCAGCTCTGAGGTCCTCAGCACAGGAGAGACATTGACCTGTTGGAATGAGCCCAGAGAAGGTCACCAAGATGGATGGAGGGATGGAACACCTCTCCTAAAAGGCAGGCTGAGAGAGCTGGGATTGTTCAGCGAGGAGAAGAGAAGGCTTCAATGTGACATAATTGTGGCCTTCCAATACCAGAAGGGAACCTGCAAGAAAGATGGAAAGGGACCCTTAACAAGGGCAGGTAATGACAGGACAAGTGGGAGTGGCTTCAAACTGAGAGTAGGTTTACATTGGGTACTAGGAAGAAATTCTTTAATGTGTGGGTGATAAGGCACTGGAAGACATTGGCCAAAGAACTGGTGGATGCCACATCCCAGGAAGTGTTCAATGCCAGGCTAGACGGGGCTTGGAGCAGCCTGGTCTAGTAGAAGGTGTCTTTGCCCATGTCAGGGAGTTGGAACTAGATGACCTTTAAGATCCCTTCCAATCCAAACCATTCTATGAGTCCATTCAAGAACAGCACTGAGTTCTGCCTAAAACTTTCTGTCATTTTCTTCTTAAGGCTAAAAGCTTAAAAGCAAAATAAATCAGAGAAAACAAAACACTCAGTTCTCAGGCAACATGAAACACAAAAACGTAGCAACCTGACAGTGTCAGTTAATCTCCATGCTGCACATGACACAGGCCAGGCCCTTCCCTGCTTAGCTGTCAGCCATTAACAAGGAATGTTAAAATGTTAAAATGGCAGCATGGCCATTTTCATTCTTGCATTAAGCTCAGTAGTTACTAAGCCATGGCTTGAGGCTTGGTAATGCCCTCAAGGTCTTCCAGCATTTCCTGTAACCCTTGGGAACTAATAGGCTAAAACAGCCCAACAGGGAGAGGAAAACTGCTGAAATACAGAGCTCATTTAGTGTTGTTTCTTGAAAGCCATTGAAGGTTATTAATTCTTAGGTCTTTGGCAAAAACTGCCTCCTTTGTATGTTTAGTCATCCAGGAAGTCAAAATTATCTCCCAAAGGATGCTGAGCTACTCTGTCTGACTTAATTTTGATCATACTGTACCCACTGAAAATGGGACTTTGCTGGATCTCCCTTTTTAACATTTTGTCAAACTCCTGCAGTCTCTTATTAGATCTTCTTCACACGCAGTGCAACTTCACTGGCCCAAAATTTGTCTCGTTATTTCCCAGGACATCAACAGATCCTGTCTGTGTAAGTACACAGGTGCAACTCCAGGAAAACTAAAGGATGATTTTGTACTTCGAAAAATTATGTAATGTCAGCATTAAAGCCCTATTCCTCCACACACAACAAATTTAGGAAGCATTTGTTTTATCTTCATTGACTTAAAATTTATCTTAAATCCTGTTTTATTGTCACATGCTCCAACATTCTATTGTACAATACTTTCTGTCCTTCTTGTAGCAGTGAGATAATCTACATATCAAAGTTGTTTGTGCTGGACATGTAATTTCACCTAATACTGAGAATTTCACCACAGTTTTTACAAAGACATTATTAAAAGGCATAAGAGATGATAAATCTTTCTACCCTCTCCTGAAATGCTATTAAGTGGACAGAAAGTCCACTTAATAGCATTTCAGTACTTCACAGTCACACTCTGCTTTTCAACCCCCAAAAGCAAAATTAAGTAAGGATTGTGAAGATTTAAAATTCTTTCATTATATTCAATGCAATCATGCAATTCTGTAAAATCTATCCAAGCATTCTAATCATAAGCCCATGGGGGGGTTGTTTGTTCTGTTTTATTGTGGATTTTTTGCTTTCTTTGGTTTGGGTTGGTTTGTTTGTTTGTTTTGATTCATTGGAAGTTTTTGGATCTGCTGTGGATTCTGTCTTTCTAAGATCCTTATTCCTAGGAAATGAATCTATCAAAGTATCAAAGTTAGAAATCCTCAAACTGTCTAAAATATGCCTTGATAAATATTAGTTTATAAGTGGATTTAAAATTTGGATGCAGAACCACTTGCTTTCAGTTTTTCAAATTTCTTTGCAACATCCGAATGAACCCAATTCAGTTACACTGTCACTGACTTCAGCCACACTTTGTTCTCTCCTCAGCCACACCCAGTCAAGGACCTAGTAGACTCCACTGCTTTCTCCTGGTCCTGGTATTCAATTGCTCTTAAGTAAAGTTTAAAGTAAATCAACATTATCTTCTGAAACAAATAGACATTTTCACAGACTTCAGGAAACAATTCTTTAACAGGAACATGCATAAAGCTGAACAACAACAACAACCTTTTCTCAATTGATTCACATTTATGCCCTGGCAACAGCACTATCTATTTTTCTAAGGCTTAGCCCATAGTTCATAATAGTTAAAAGCTATATACTTTCACTGCAGTGCTTAGAAAGCACTCACTCCTTTCTTTTACAATTTCAAATAGTTCCATATCTGTTTTTCACAACAGCAAAGTATTTACTGCTCCTAACATGCTTTGGGACCTTGATAAATTTACTTCAGTTTCTCAATTACCACATTCCTAAAGGAAGAAACAAAATCCTCACTGATCTTTAAGTCCCTTTGAAATACATCATAGTTCATCTTTGTTATTAGTCTGCCAAACATATCCATGGTTAAGGTAATTAACATTACCGCATGTGATGAAGACACTTTTTGAAATATCTCAAATCTGATTCTTTTGAAGTCATATGTGGAAAAACTCCTATTATATGACCCCATGGTACACAGAATCCCCCAGTCTACCCCATATTCTTAATATTTCCCCTCCACTGTACTTTTCATAAAGTCTCTCTGACACAGCCATCTTCTTGAACCTGTATGGCTCCCTCATTTGACTCCTATGACCTTGAATAACTTCTTTTGGTCTATCCATAAGGGAAGAAACAGAACTTGCTATGACTCTTTCAGAATTAAGTGTCTGCTGATTAATCAGACATTCTCTACCTCAGAAAGTATCAGAGCTGAAAACTCTTACAGGCTGGAAGAGTGTCTGGGAGAAGCATATTTGCTGTTTCTTTTATTGCTTCTCTCCGTCCCTAGTTTTGGCTCCTGAATAAAGTGATCTAGACGGACCTTTGGTCTACTCAAAGATGGTAATTCTCAGGCTGCTAAAGAGAGTGAGTAATACTTGATTTTCCCTGTCTCTCCTTTACTAATTTGAATCTTTCTCTGCCATCTACCCAGAGATGATATTTATGAAACTCTTGGAGGGTGAGCTATCTTTGTGACTGCTGTCTTGTCAGACATGGGTGGGATGAGATAGTAGTGAGTTGAAGTTTCCTCATGACAGGGACAGACTGACATTCTGAGTCAGCAGAATCACCAGTATGTTGGGTAGGTTTCTTTGCTAATGTAGTGCACTTTTAATATAAGTTGCTCCACAGATGAGTTTCCAAATCAAATAGTATTTCAGACCCATCAAAAGCTACTCCCACAGCAGCTGTCTGCAAACATATTCCTTCTGCAATTCCTGGACTTCCCAGCTGTTACTGGGCAGCAATATTTAACCAAAACCTGTGGTATAGGGCTCATTCAGACAAGGATGTGTATGATGCCTGTGGTAGCTCTGAGAGCTGCTCTGAGCTGCAGCACTGTTAGGGCTCAAAACACCCATCTAGGCTTTCCTACTCAGCAGGAAGCAGTCACACAGCCATGCAAGCAAATTACAGGCTTATCATTCCTCATTCAAGCATCAGCAGAGTCATTCAGCAGAATCCCCATGTCCCTACAGCAAGACCATAGAAATATAGCGGTTAAAACTGCACTATGCATTTGTGCTTCACCTTTTTTATTGCCCCTGCTCTGTCACTTTGCTTCATGGTTATTCAACAGGTGCCCTTTGAATAAGGAGCATGTGGCACAGAGATGACTGGCAGACAAGGCAGTAGAAAAGAGCAGTCTAGGAAGCAGTTGTGCTTATTATAAAGGGCAGCTAACTGATTCATCAGTGCCCTCTCCAGCAAACCACACCATATAAATGTTATTTTGATATTAGCCTTGTGCTATAAGGAGGATTAGTTGGCATGCTTGAAGTGTGAATACCTAATGTCCTCTCTCCCTAAAGGAAGGTAGGTTGCAGGTATTTTTGCCCTCCAACTTCATGGTGCATGGCTTCAACTCAATTTATGATGTGTGCCCCAAGGCTATTTTTTCAGTCAATTCTATTTTAAAGGAATTTTCATTCTCCAGTGTTAGACTGGTAGTCTGACTCTCACCCAAAGCTGGAGGAAGAAGGTAAAAAAATAGGATTGCAATCCAGCATAAGATACTGCAATAGAAAGAGATAGGAACCAGGGTTGCTTCCTTTTGTAGGTCTTGCAAGGAAAACCAGCAGATCTGCCAGGCTACAGATTGCTGTGTGAGCATGCAGTGAGGTTGGAAGAGCATATGGCAGGAGTGGCTGCCTGGCTGAAGTGCACCTATTGCCAGCCCTGTCATTCAGGGCTGTGGAGACAAGATAAAGCTTTATTTTAGTGCCCTGACAGCTGACAGGAACTTGTCACATTGCAGGAGCTGCTGAATCTCAAGTCAGGGGAAGAAGGGGAAGAGAACAGAAAGCAAAAGCAATCTCATACTTGGTGCATACTTGTCTAATCTCTGGGGGACAAGAGATAGGGTGAGGTCTCTCATGTATTCTGTGCACACTGTCTCTAGCACTAAGGGGTGGTAACAAGTGCAAGAAGAACACAGCAGAAAAAGGTGCTAGAAGAATCTGGACTGTACTT
>VYZP01025555.1:0-18932 GCA_013400635.1 Hypocryptadius cinnamomeus
TCATTTGCAAATGCAAACTCAGCAAATTTGGAGTGTCAGTTGTCTATAAGAAGCCTTTTTCTTTTCACACATCCAAAAGACAAAATTACTTTGGAGCTGTCTAGCATCTGTGGTGAATAGGTATTGCTGAATATCCTTGGAGTGGTTCAAAAGATTACTCCTTACCCCAAGTCTGTAAGGCCTGATTACACAATGGTGATGACCATGGTTTAGCCCTCAGCTGCAGTCACTCATGATCTGGTTGTTACTGTGTAACACTGGGTGATGAATATTGTTGGAAAAGAATAACACAACGTTTGCTTTTCCTATTTGTATGCTTACTCTCTGTAGGATGGTGCTGCTTATTTGATACTTATAACACTGAGTTATGTAGTTTGCTTTCGAAGTTGAAGACCAAATTTATGTCTCTTCTTTTATCACTGTATATTGGAATCTATACCTTTGAAAGCAAGGCAATTCACCTTTGGAAGTAGAGTAGTGTGGAGGAATGGGGCTGTCAGATTCCTTGGTGGCTCTCTGAGATTGCTCCAGATGTCGCTGATGTGTGGCTAAATGAATTTTACCTTTTTTCCTGAATTTGCTTCCTGACACTGCTGACAGCTGTTTTGTGACTAGTTAAAAAGTGAGCCTGAGACATCTTGCTAGAGCAGATCAAGTATCATTACCGTGTACAGTATTTCAAAAGGAGAAAAATTATACATTTATTTCAGCTAATTTTATATATGAGATGAATGTGCTTTTCATAATGTTACACAATATAACCATAATAACACAGCCAAGATGGTAAATTCATTTTAATTCCACAGAATTCATAATTGGTGACATCACCAGTGGGAGCAATTGATCTCTGCTTTCCATTTGTTCTTGACTGTTTCCACTTCAGTGAATTAAAAGAATGGGGCTGTTGGGACCCCACCCTCTGCATGTTCATACAGCATATTATGCAAGAGCAATAGCCTTCAGAAAATTGCTCATAATAGACAATGCATGCATTAAATAAAAAAGGCAATAGTCCCCAGCCTGATTCAATATTTTAATACTTTTCAGGTTTTTATTATACCTGATGTCTTTTTGTTCTGTGGTAGAGCTAAGGAACAGGTGTAATTCAGTGTAGTTAAATTGCATTATTTGAAATTAATGAGTTCTGTGTTTATTCTTGTAAATTAATACAGTTTCTAATAAATCAGAAGAGAACATGCACTTCTCTGTGTTGGCCTGCATATTACCTCAGTGGGAATAATTAACATCTTGTGACAGAGAAGTCATATGTCAAATCTGAGAACTTATTACCAGCCTAGTGAAAATGATGTTGCTAGTGACCTATATTGTGACCTTATTGATGTAGTTAAGTTCACTCATTCAAGATGTTCAAATCAAGTCTTGTCACTTCACAGTCCTCCCTGTTCTTCAGGAAAGGAATAATATTAATGTATCTAAAATAAAAATTAAAAATCAGAGGTAGGTAATGGGGTAGACATGAAATACCTTTTGACGTGTGTATCGTTATTACTCTTCCACTTCC
This sequence comes from Hypocryptadius cinnamomeus, assembly GCA_013400635.1. Taxonomy (NCBI): domain Eukaryota; kingdom Metazoa; phylum Chordata; class Aves; order Passeriformes; family Zosteropidae; genus Hypocryptadius; species Hypocryptadius cinnamomeus. Next base: position 1,523 of record VYZP01025555.1, read on the forward strand.
CCCCCCTGTTTTTTTTTAAAAAAAAATATAACCAAACAATTTGTGTTGTTTAGGTTTTTCTGCTATAATTTAGACTAGGTTAAACAATTTTTATCTGAAGGGGAAAAAAAAAATCATGGTTAAGGTGTGTGTTATCAGTAATTCTCAGTGGGTAGCACAAGTTTCTTGTGCCCAACTCCTTCCTCTTCAAGGAATGTTCTGAAGTTGTTTTCAAGTCTCAAGCATTCAGCTGATTTTCTTGCCAAAGAAAATCACAAAAATTAAGTGTGTGTTGTGGGTCAAAGGAAGACGAGGAGAAAGTACTGTCTTGTGACTTCTTCATTGTTTCCCTAGTTTCATTGTGATTGGAAATACTGCTGGATTAGGAGAAGTATTGAAACATTTTTTTTGATAGAAGTAAAAGCTGTAGAAGTCTGTAAATTGATTAAAGCAACTTTTGGTCATCCTGGTTGAATTTTGCCCTTTGCTAATGTTTATGTTGATCCTAGTTCTGGATGCTGCAAGGCACTGGTGGTAGGAGATGGACTCTTTCCTCTTTAGAAGTGAGTTCTAAGAGTTTCCTCATACAAGAGGAAGGTATGCTCAATTACAAGTGAGTAGGTTTCTGGTTAGATAGTGCATGTTTTGTTGAAGTGATCCAAACCTGAAAGAAATGGGAAGTTTTAGGCTCCTGTGAAATAAGATAAAGGTCTTAATAGGAAAAAAAAAGCTCAGAAATGTCTTCAGTGGTTATCAGGAGAGTAGTTAGTCATGCTCAGTAAATTCTCATGTGGATAACTTCACATCTCTAGATGGAGGGAAAAGTGCTTCTGCTTGAAGTTGCCCATGCACTGAGAGTCTCCTGTTGCATAAAGCCATTTCTGAAAAGTCTCAATGCCACTAATTCATATGCATAGTACTGTCTGTTTTCAAGTTGCAGACATTTAGCCTTCCTTTTTTAGGTGCTGCTGACTTTAAAAAAATATTTAAATGTATAGGAAGCCTAAGGGGGTGACTTGACTGCGCTTGGAGTGTCATGCCTGCCAGAGTTTGCATGTGGTCTCCTACAGGAGCTACGAGGTGAGGATGGTGGTTTAATGTGTTTGTGTACCAACTGAAATAATCATTGTTTTTAGTAACAACTTTGTAACATTCCTAAATACTTATCACAGTGCATAGGAATGGAAAAGCACTGTTAATAATTTGAACTGCACTGTTTACTTTAAGTGTTGGTGTCCCCAAGACTGGAAAGGTGCAGTCGTTTGTATTCACCCAACTGCCATGACCAACTGTGTCTACTATAATTGATGGAAAACTGAGCAAGAAGAGGCCACAGTGAAAGAGCCTGAATGCTAAATAGTGGAAGATGTTCTCAAAAGGGCTTTACGAGTTACATTCCTGTGATGTCTGCTAATTTTGTAGTTGGAGATAAAGTAGTAATTACATTTTCCTTTTTTCATCCTCAGTTTGATGCCTTAACTTTTCTTAAGGTTGGGCTCACATTACTGTGCTTGCTGAGCTTTTTGAAGTTTTCCTTCTGAAAAATACTTCACTTTACAGTGATGCACATGAAAAAACCATTTTATTGGTGTTGCATTTCTGCTTGCAAAAATTCTTCTGGTATTGTTTTGTGCAATTTAATGACAGCAGGCCATATTCCAATTTCAGTTATACAAGCTGAAATCTAGAGTAGTGCTACTGAAACATCTAAATCTTTATTTGCAGTTATACAGCTGATAGCTGGGTACTTTTGGTGTAATATATTGGTATTGGTATTTGTATTATAATAATTTCTTATGCATCTGCAATCTGTCTCTCCTTCTGTTCTTATGGATGGAAGCAAGTGTATTTTCATTTTTTTCTGACTTCTCTTTCAAAAGCCTTTTTTAAAGTAGCATTGGTACACTCATTACCATGGACATCCATTGACTTCTCTGTCTTTGAAGGCTTAATTAATTTCTTCATGTAAAACAGATAGAGTCTGTTGGGTATCATCAGCTGGGCCCTACAAGCACCAGGCTGCAATTAGATCATGAGCAAATATCCTAAAGCAGGTGGATTGTGGCCTGGATTCTTAGAAGTGGAAGTCTGCCAGCTTTCATCCTTCAGGTCTCTTCCCAGCTATTTTTGAGATGCAGAAATAATTGGAAAGACTCTTTAGAGAACCCTTTACTTTTCAGAGAACCATCTCTTAAAGACACCACTACAAGTGTATTTTAAAGAATCTCAGGCCCACAGTTGTCTTTTGACTGTGTCCTGACATACAGACCGTGCACCCTTTGTTGTCTCCAGGACAAAGTGACATTCTTTGTTGGGAAAGCATATAACACCATGGCTAAGTTTCTTTGGAAATCAGAAATAAGTGATCCTGCTGTTGGACTTGATTAGATTTTATCTGACAATGGTGAGTTTCTCCTTTTATTTTGGGTTTTTTAAACATCTACATGCTGTTTGCAAACCATCAGATTTATGGTGGTTCTTGCTTTGCTTAACCCAGCCCTAGAATGATTCAAGATCACATGTGGAAGTCCCACTGACATTAAGGATGTCCTTCAGTGGCCCCATATTCTCTTGAACCAGGCCCCAAGATTTATATTGAAAGTCACTAACTGAGCATAAAACAGAACTCAGAACCTGTGACTTCTAATTGTCCTCTACTCTTCTTTTCTCTGGAACACCACTGTTAGGCATAATTCCTCTTCACTTCATAACAACTCATCACCACTAGTTTTCTAGTTTAAGTCCCTGGAAAATAATGTGGAAGGAGAAATCCCTGCCTTTTTTTTCCTCCTTCCTTCCCCCTTCTTATAGACTTCACTGTATTACATCTGCTTTTCAATGTGTGAAAATGAAGTGTCTGACAATTTCATAAAAGTTTTTGTTCAATCATTGCTTTTTCTTGGTTCTGCAGCTAGTGTGTTTTGTGCAAATTCTACATACCTTCTAGGCTGAAAAAAACCCCCTTTTGGTCACTTTAAGAATGAAGAACTAGCATTTCCTGGCTGAAAAAGACAACTTCTGCAGTTTCAATTAAAGGAATTACTGGGATTGGGAAGACAAAGGCCCGCTTCTGAAATCAGCTTTAGTGGCATTTATGAGGATCAAGTGATTGCTTCAAGTTTCTCATTCTTTTCTAACTGGCTGCTTCTCATGCTCTGAAAACGTTGTGCTCTGTTTGTACTGAGAATGGAAAAATATGTTCAGGCTATAGATGGTTGATGGAATAAAGTTGATTTACCATATAGCTGGGGAAATATATGTGTGTCTTATTCTTTGCAGCTGCATACAGTGGTGTTCTCTGAATTTGTATGAGTTTTAAATTAACTTCTGTTATTTTTAAAGATAATTCAGTACAGGGAATAACTTTGATTTCAGAGCCAAGGCAACTCTTCCAGTACCTGCATCTCTTGCTATAACAGCTAGCTTTACTTAGATTAGCAGAGTCAGCATCATTCCAGTAGATACTGAGTTAAAGTAGCAAGTCTGTCTGGGTAGCACATGAGACAGGGAAAATTGATTTCTTGTGCTACGAACTGATTCCTGTAAGACCAGCTTACATCTTTACTGTGTTAGGAAGCTCTAATGCTGACCTGCATCTTGCATGTGCTTGCTTCTTCAGCACTGTGCAACCTAATCTTCTCAGAAACAGGTTGGATATATAGGATTTAGAAATCATGTCAGATAGGTCTGTTAAAGCTTGCAACTGTGACGAGACTGAACACGCTTAAGAAATAATAATAAAAAACCCCCAAAACAAACCAAAAATCCTACAGCAATAAAAAACCCCAACACCTCATTTTTGTCACACAGGCTGGTAGTCACCACTTGGAGATTTTATTACGCAAGGATTCTGGCTGACCAGTTTCTAGCTCATAATTTTGCTGCAGTTTAAGGTGTTTCCATGTCTGTCTGTCCACCCCAATTCCCTTTTTAAAGGTTCCTGCTTCTACAGCAGTTTTGGCAGGCTGTCATGTGTACCTGAGTGTTATCTGTTCCATTAGACAATTGATACTACTAAATTCAAGCACTGTGTTTGGGCTAAGGTAGCAAAAAGGAGTTGACTGAGATATGGGCATCTGCTCCCCGCTGGTAACGGGCTGGGCAGGCAGCAGCCTGGGACCCTGGAGCAAACAATGCCAGGCTGAGTGCAGCTGGAGGCAGGCATGAGCATAGCTTGACATGGCGTTGGGCACTGTAAGATCACAAGGCAGCAGCCAGGGACCCCCAGACCTGCTCAGAGGAGAAGTTAAGTAACCTCGGGTATCTGCTGTCTAGCCATTATTGTCACACGCACTGCTGTTGTTCCCTGTTGTGTTCCTAATTCACACTTCTGGTTTAATGTTGACCAGGATACCACATTTTCTGTCACTGTCTCCCTTTCAGGGAAGATTGTTTGTAAATGTAGAGTAGAAAAGGAAATATGGGTTTCCTTATACATATTAGAAAAGTTACTGATGCAAACAAGGCTTTTAATATAAGGTCTTAAGAGAGCATTTTAAGAGGGGAAGGCAGATTTGTAAGCTAGGAAATGCTAAAGATTTCTAAAAAGGGGTCACGTGCATGCTCCCCATGCACATATTTATATGTTTGTCAAACTGGAGTTGTCCTCAGTCTTGTATTAATATTCCTGTGTGTGGTTAAAAAAGTACAAGGGTAAAAATACCTTTTTTTAAAATAGTGTTTTGCAACCCCAAGGCCTCTTAAACTGCAGGTTGATGGATCTTAATTTAGTTACACTAACATGGCTCTCCCAGAGAAACGTGTTGTGTAATGCTTTAATCATTAATTGCCATCATTCATCATGCAGCCTTCCTTTTAATGTCCATTAGCATCATATGCCACTCACGAATGCTTGTAAGTGTATAAATATGCTGGTAATCCAGCTGAGTAGGTTTACATTAACTGTAAATTATCTTTTTGACCAGTTGGTTGGCCTTCCTGGCTGATGGAGTCATCTTATTTGTAGCATTAGCAAGGAGTCTGGGAAATGAGATACATAGAAAATATGTGCAGGTTTGTCTTAAAAGCTAGGACCAGCTGCTGCTTGGGGATACATTGTGAAGTGTTAGCTTGGTTGTGCCAGCATGCGTCAACATCTTTTGAGACAAAAACCTACTGTCTGTGATCCACATGGCAGCGAACTTGTAGAGATTGCCTACCACCAGTTTGACTTAGTTTAAGCCAGTCCATTTAACACTGCAAAACTGTTTTTTTTAAAAATCGAAACAAATGTAAGTGTAGACAAACTGTTTGGAAAAACACCCCAAAACAACAAAACACAAAAAACTGAAATGAAAATAGGTAAATGCAAAGAAGCATGAGGGGCCCTTTCCCACAGCAGCTTGTGAAAATCAAACAAGCATGTGCCCATGCCCATTCTTTTGTCATTTTCCTTGTAGAAGCATTATATGGGCACACTCTGTCTCCTGGAGAATAGTGTGCCTTTAGGAAAAACATTATGTTCTGTATTGCTGCATTAATGATTCGCGTGAAATATGCAAATAAAATATAACTCTTGACTACGTGTCATTAGCGAGCAATTGAGAGAACCATGACAAACAAATACAGAAGTATCAATTTTTGTTGTGTATATGAAACATTTAGTGTGAAAGGTTGATCACTTCCTACTGACAATCAACTCCTCTTGAACTGGCACAAAAGTGATTTTTGTCACACAGTTCAAAACTGGACAGCCTTAAGAAATAACTTTCCACTATGTACAGTAGTGCTTTCATGTAGTTATGCAAGATGCATTTGCTGGTTGGAACTGAATTTGACAGCTCACAGGCAGCAGGAACTTTTCAACACAGTTCTCACCCTACTATCTTTGTTGGTTAGATGGAGCATGTTTACTTGCTCCAGGATCTACTGTGGGATGCAGCTAACCACCAAAGGCTAGATCCTGATTTCTCATATAATTGCACAAAGCTTTTTATAAGAAGTGAACTTACAGCACAATTTAAATTATTTTATCGACCATGAATGTACCAGAAAAATTGTTTGGTTCTTTGTTTCCTTTAAAAGTACTCAGGTTTGGTGATTTCCTGCTGGCATGAGGCTAGATTTTCACCCATCTACAGTGCAGCAGAAATTTTCACTTGACAGAATCTCTAGAAGACAAACTGACATGTTGTCACCAACACTCACAAATATTTGAGCAGTTTGATGTTTTGCTTACATGCTGAGCATCAGGTTTTACATAAAACTTCACTAACTAGGGGTCTGTCTCTCAGCTAGTGTCAAATCCTGGCCATGTTGAAGCTGATCACAGGACTTAGAGGGAAGAGCTGTGTGAGAATATCAGCTCCATTGAATAAAGTTTGTGAGTTTATCAGAAATTCAGAAGTTGCATCAGCTAGGTTCTCATTTCTGAGCAAAGCTCTTTGGGTTTGTAGAGCCCTTTTATTTTAACCTGGATAACGTCAGCAGCGGGGTCATTCATATTTGACTTCTGAGGCACCTGTACCATGGCCTGCTTGAAAGGAATTTTTTTTCTCAGATCAACTCATCAGAGATCTGAATCTGACTCCACCATTATTTCTGTGCTCTCTGGGTGTGGTTTTTTTTTGGTTTTTTTTTGGGGGGGGGGCGGGGGTTGGGGGTTGGTTTTTTTTTTCCCCTTTGGGCTTTTTTTTTTTCTGTGACCTGATAGTGAGGCTGAGTGCTGGGGAAGGTAGAGAACTACTCTTTCACCAGGCACAGAGAGGAGTTTGTGCAAACTTTTTCTGCCGAAGCAGAAAACTTGTATCTCCTCATTCACAGATATGGTAACTGTTGCTATCATTAGATTCACTGACGGGGCGGGGACGACACGCACAGGTTGGTTTTTTTTTTCTTCAGTGCAGGGCAACGTCTGCTGTCTTCACAGAAGGTAGCAGTTTGTTGGAGGTAGAAATACTAATTTGCTGTTTTCAGCATATGTGGGGCACAGGAAAAGATTCTCTTCCTGAGCAGCTTTGTTTGTTCTGGGATTTCTGCCACCTGTCATGCTATGTCCCCACTGTCTGTCCCTGTCTGTCATGCCCTCATTGTATTCAGAGCACAGAATCTAGAGCAGTAATATGGCTCTAGCAAAACTGCAGTATGGCCAAAGCAAAATGGATTTTTTTCTTAAAGGGTCCTGTGCAGTCTGTTGAATTGGTGACTTCCTGCTCACCACCACTGATGGTATAAACCCACTCCCTTCCTTGTATGTGGTAGTTACGCTACACTGAGCCTGGTAAGGGATTTTTTTTTCCTTGCTAGGGACTATGGAGACTTCCAATTCAACCAAATGCACAGTGCCAAGGAGTCCAACCACATTCCCTGGAGCTGTGTTAATTACTCATTTAATTCAGGGGTAGAAAGGTACAACAATGAATTATGATGGTATCCAAATTCTAGTTTTCCAGTTGAAAGCATAAGTGGGACCATGGGACTGTGTCAACAATTACCTTAAGAAAGGAAAAAACCTGGAGTGTTCAACAGATGTCCTGTCTATCCCCTTTTGGGAGAGAGCAATCCTTCCGCTTCTCTTTAGCAGACTCTGACTATTTGTTCATGCTTCTCTGGGGGCTTATTTAGTGGTTCTGGAAATATTTTAAAAGACATTTAAAAGGAGTTGACAAATGTTTGACCTGTTTCAGTGTCTGTGAGCTGAGTTAAATTATGATGGTATCCTTTACATGCAACCCAGAGGCCTGGAGTTGAAAGCTGGGGAAGACTGTAGGAATGTTAAACCCATTTCAGTGACAGTACCCAACATACGGTTTATCTGGTTGCACCATAGGAGTGAGGAAATAGTGGAATTATGTGAAGGCTTTGGGTACGACCAAACCTTTCCAGTAAATATGCTGTAGCTGCCACTGGGTTCCTGCTGTTTCAAATGTCATCTTCCCAGCCACCTGAATCTCTCTGCCAGAAGCTTCCAGAAGGGAAGAGAAGCACTATATCACCATATAGGGGGGAAATAATGATGCTACTGTATCAGGTACTCTTTCATCTGTAATACTACCTGGCTCATTAAAAGTATATATATATTAAAAATACCTCAACCAAAATTGGTTACTGATTAGGCTGAGGTGTTTGGTGTGCTTTGTCCCTGGCATTCTTGGTTGGAAGTCTCTCTTTTTTCTTTTTGTGGCATCATATGTACCTAGTGCCAAGCTGTCTTCTCTTACCTGGCATATTTGTTTATCTACCTCTTGATCTGTTCATCTCACTGCTCCTAGACCATCTTTGGGTCTGTGTTATGCTGGCTCTTTAAATTATTTTGATTTTCCCTCCTCAGCTATTCTGGCAGGAACCATATATGTACCTCTGTGTCTGAAACCTCTGTCCTTTCTTCAGTGTATTTTCTGCTCTGTTTTGACTTACCTCTTGATTTCTCTAGCCAAGAGTGTTCCTGAGCCTGTGTCTCCCTTTTCCTTTCTATTTTCACACAAATTCTTTTCAGTTATAGCTGCCACTCACTGAAACTCAGGGGCATCATGAATAGCAGGGAAGCAGGTCTTACCTGAATTGGTGAATTTCCAGGAGAATGTCAGCAGTTTGCACAGTGAGTCATATTCCTGTCCAGGTGAGGTTTCTTACCTATTTAAATGTAACTTATTGGAGGAAAAAAACCATTATATAGTTAAATTAAGCCTATCTTTGCCTGCTTTGTCTTTATTTTCCTTATTTTATAAATTTCTTCTGTGTAAGTGAAAGAATGAACATTGTGTTAGACAAAGCCTGAGACAGGCTGCAGTTGCTCCTTATAGGAACCCAAGTTAAACTTGTTCAAGTATGACTACCTGCAGTTAATGTCATAAAACTATACTTAAACATCTAAGTCTCCTGATTTTTATGAAGATTTGGGCAGCTGCAACTCCAGGTGCGGGAGATGTGTTATGAAATCATCTCAGGAAATCAGGGCACTTTCATTTAAGCCTCTAAATAAGAACTGGGGTTTTTATATTTTACACTTTCAGATTTTGTGAATGTTTCCTGCTGTGTGTAAGTTTCAATCTGTGTTAATACCAGGAAAAAAAGTCACCTCTTCTCACCAGCCTTTGCCTCCCTCAGAACAGAATCACAGAATAATGTTTGCCATGTCTGAATTGTCCTAGTGTGTTGTTTCACCTCTTTGTTTCCTCCCAACAAGGAGAACTGTGACTGAAAAAAGTGAAATGCTGCATGATCAACTTCAGCACTAGGCTGCTAATTAACCAGTGTCTAAGTTTCACATTGTTTAGGCGAGGATCATAAGATTATTATCTGTGACTGACCTAAACTGTGAACTTTTCAGGTATGCCCTCAAAATTAAAAGTTCCCTTTCCCTCTTGGAGGCATTGAGCAGTAGCCTTTCTGAGATGTGCACTTTTCCTCCCTACTACTTGAAGCACAGATTTCTAATGTGAAAAATATTTTTGTCTCTTTTTTTTCCCCCCACTGCTTCAGCTGTAACAACACTGGATGTTTGCTTGGCTTGGGTGGGAAGGTGGAAAATTCTTCCAAAATTTAGAAACAGAGAGCTTTCTGATGTGTGCAGTAATCTTAGGGCAGTAAATTCTTTTTATTTGATTTTAAATGCATAATTTAGTATACAATATAAAAATGTATCCAAGGGGGAAATGAATTTTTTTTTAATAACGTGCTTCCCAAGGCGAGTGGCAAAACGTGTGTGTTGATGGGAAAGGGAGGGGATAAATTTATATCCTAAAGGCATGACTTGTGGTTTTGAATAAAATTGAGATTGGTGCTGCTGTTGGCTTAGTTTCTCCTAGGCAGAGATGGGTTATGCTGTTCACTGGGAATTCAAACACAGGCACATTGGGTTCACTTACAAGACTTTGATGCAGGGGTTACTCCACAGTTTATACTACAGAAGTTATTGACTTCTCTTCAGCCCAGAAAGAAAATTTGTAGACTGGAGAACTTTTCTCTTGTCAAGAAAATTCTGTGGTCCTGTTTTGCCACCCTTGTGCACATGAGGAACCCCTCTAGCACCAGTGAGGTTCGTGGCACAATTTGGGGTTGTTTAAAGGTGAGGGTTATTTTGTTTTCAGTCTGTTGCTACACAAAGAGTGTTTCTTAGACCCTGATTCATATGGCAGTGATAATCACTTTTCTTTAACATTCAATAGACTTATTAAGTAAAAGGAAAGTAAATATTACTTTAAAACTGTGCTTGTACATCTTTCTTTGGGGTATGATTTGTTTGTATTCTATCTGACTGCCTGCAAGAGCTTGAAAGAGCATGTTGTTTTCTCACACTTCGGGTCAATTAAAACATGTGACTACAAGTGTTTGTTTCGACTTTTATAGATAATTTTTAAATTCATTATGCAAACTAAGATAATCACATTGATTTCAATTTAAGATTTATTTATGGTCATTTAATCAGAATCAGCAAATGGAGTCTTAATTTGAAAGCGAGTTCATAATACATTTGACCTGCATGTCTTCCATTCATAACGGATTAAAAAGAAGTCCATGAAATAGCCTTGATTTCCTGAACTTAAAAGAAAAATCTGAACTCTAGGCCTGTCTAGAAAGTGTATGTTCTTCCTTCTAGTACCATTCCTCTTTTCTTGCTTTTCTGATTGTTTCTATGCCATATAGTTAATTCATCTTTTAATGAAAGAAATATAATTTTAAAACTTAATGTTTGTATATATGAAACAAAAAAGAACTTCAGTTACTTTATCTCTCTTGCACATGTAAGAGAGAGAAAAAATACTGAAGTTGGTTTCCACAGTGCAGTGCACCTTAAATCCAGAGCAGCTCACAGTTCTGGAGAGGTTAGCAATCTGTAACACATCTTTGTGTGCTGTCTTCAGCATGCACTGGAGTCAGGGAAAATTGCAGCCTGTGTGGATTTGCTCAGAACAGAATGGTATAATGATATGGCTCTTTCTAAAATGAGTTAAATGCAGCTGCTTCTGACATTTGGTCCTGTTTCAAATGCAAGGTGTAAAATATAATGAACAAATGATGGAGATAAGGCCTGCCTCCAGGGAAATGGGGCTGGAGAGCTAGTGCTACACCAGGCCTAGTGTGAAGGTGATTTCCCCAGTGGTTAAAGCCCACACAGAGACACAAGAAGAATGAGCTGTGAGTCATGCTGCCTTCTAGTTACTCTAGCCTGCTAAATGGTCTCATAGGAGGCCACTGCAACTAGCTCAAGACATGGCGTTGCCTGAGGGACTCCAGCTTGCTTTAGGGACAGCTTCAGCCAGGTGAGGTGCTGGGCAGGTGGAGCTGCCTCCTGCCCTCCAGCTGCCTTTGGCTGGCCTCAAACCCAGCCCACCAACATGGGATGTGCAGCTGGCCTGCCCTCCTTAGCCTCCTGCACTCTGTGGCATGAGTGCCTATTCTTCTTAATGTGAGTGAATTAATCCATGGACTGATGTTCTGTGATGTTAGAGCTATCTATTGGTCCACCTGTGAAACATGGGGAAGGTTTTAATTCCTCTCCTTTTGCATTATTGGACTTTCTTATGGGTTTTGCAACATTGCTGCAGTGGTATTACATACCAAATGCCAGGTGTGTACCTTGCAACTGTGGTGCCTGGGTAGCCTGATATTGCAAATTCCAACTTATATGAATTACGTGAAATAAGGATTAAGTTGTCTGCTGTTTCATTGGTTTGTGAAATTGCTCTTTTCCAAGCAGTTCTTTTCTTTAAAATAACATATAGAATGTGGTTTGGGCCTAATCCTGTCTGTGTAGGGCTCTCTGAGCTTTCAAAGTCAGCCATAGCAGGTGAGGGGGAAGCAGAGCCTTGTAAAACCAGGTGTCTGAATTATTTTATTTGTGACACATTGAATGTACCTTTGCTGTTTTGTTCTGTGATGTCAGTAGATTGGTTTATGATGAGCTATAATGAAATCTTACAGCCTAAATGCTCTAAACTGTGCATCAAATAATGTACTTCAGTCAAATAAGGCACCACCAGTCCCCTTCTGCCCCCGGAGCCTTGAGGCAATCTTGTGAGATGCTGCCATGTAAATGCTCTTCACTGACGCCCAGCAGAGGGTGATGGTGGACAGTAGGTTGTAAATCTGTGTTGTAGCACCTCACACAATTATCTGCAGCCATTCCTTGGGTTTTCATCATTTTAATCCACCCTTTAGAGCTATTACTTAAATGATATAGACATGGGTGATATAATTAGAATGTGCTGTATCTGCCATTAATTTATAACATATGATAGGCTTATAGATGTCATAAAAATGTATCTTGAGAATGCTGTGAACTCTCTTTAACCCTGATGTTTCAGAAAAGTTTGATTTTTATGGCTGAAGTGTTTCATCACTGCAACAAGGTCTTTCTTTCTCCTAGAAAATATACTTAAAATGAAAATTCAATTTTCTCTCCAAGCTTGATATTCTGGAAGAAATACCATATTGTTACTTCAAGCATCAATGTGGCTATCCTGACCTGGATTTGAATTCCACTAGATCCAGGGATCCTTTAAGTTTAGGGACAGGAAATTAATTGATAAGAGGAAATTTAAATTTGTGCCTCTTGCTCACATCCACGTTTTCCATATCATTGTTACTGAAAGCTGTATGTTATGGGAAATACTGTCCATTTGTGTATTTGTCTCCCTCTTGTGGTTAAACAATTTTTTAGGCCTTGTAATTTGAAATAGCTGATTTTATTCTTTAGCTGAGATTACAGAAGTGTTTTTTCTATACCTACTTGTGTCTCGTGGATATTTTTTTCATATGGCTTCAACTGATGTGTGCACCAAGCTTCCACAATAGTGGCCATTTTCTTATTTACTGCCTAGAATTTGACATTCTCTAAAAATAAAATATTGACTCAGGAGTTGCTGGTTTTCCAAGGAGAACTGTACTTACTTTCAGAATATTCCATGGATGCGCTTTCATCTGGTGACCCAAAATGCCAGCTAGTAAGCTGGAAGAACAAACTAGGTACTTCTGTATGTGCTTTGTGAGGAGGAAAGTGCTGAGTTTTGTAAGTGTCAAGAGTTTGGTAGATTGCACCGTTGGGCACGGATGGCTGCATTAGTATTGCTCTTAAACAGTGTAAAGTAAGTTGGAAGTAAAACAAGTAGGAGTTTGCCATCTCTGCTCCTGCAGGTGGTGTATAGACTTCTTTCTGAGCTTCCAGAAAAAAGATTTTGTGACACATTTCTAAATTAAAAAGCCAGTAAAGCTGTCAGGTCGTTGAGAATGGAGTCACTTAACCTGAGCGAAGCAGAATTTTTAAAAGATCTTTTCCTATAGGTTTTCAGTGAAATCGGGCAGACAATTATGTCCGATTGCATATCAGACAAAACAATTTTATCTTAAAAGTGCTATGATGTCTTGCAGAACAATCCCTAACCAAAAGACATCTAGGGTTTTAATATGTAGCACTTTAATTTACTCATTCACAGGAAGTTAGTTTTCTCTTAGGTGCTGTAACTCCACCTTGCGGTTGCTCTTCATCAATTCTGTGATACAAGTGTCCTGCTTTGTGCCTCACTTTGCACCACAATTCCTGGAGACAAGTCTTTGCTTGAACTTCTGGCATAGACCATGTTATTTGTATTTGAAGGGTTAGAGGTGAATTGGAGAAATTTTGTCTCTTTCAGGCCATTTGCAGCCAATGGTTTTGAGAGACTAAAGCCAAAACTCCAGATTTTCTGCAGTCAAAGATGGAAACAATTCAAAACCATTTGGGTTCTTCCTGTGATGACTGGTAGAGCCAGGTGAAAGGTTGCTCTTTTTTTTGTTTGTTTTTTTTGCCAAAGCTGAAAGGACTTTTCTACACTGTAAAAGCAGTTCATAGCTTCTTCACCTTGAAGTTAATATGTTTGTCCTGAAAAAAGAAAAGGTGTGTGCCTGAGGAGGTTGTCAGCTCAGTGCTAAGCCAAAGCCATCAGAGGCGTGGGACATCTTACTGAGTCTCCTCTCCAGAATGATATTATGTACCTAAGCTCTCCCCAGTTGGCTGTGATGCCTGGGTTTTCACTAGTTGTGCAGTCAGGTACTTGAATGCATTGAGATTACACTTAGATCCTAAGCTTTAGAGAGAAAGTTGGATCCAGTTCCAGCTGCAGCTTGTGTGTAAATGAAGAACTGTACCAACCTTCAGACAACTGAACACCTCCCTGCCTTGCACCGGTAAATTCCTGGCAATGAAGTTCCCATTTCAGTTAGTGAAATAGCTCATAGCTCTGCAGTTACCATGCTCTGCTGCTAGACTACTCTGGATTTCCTGTCGACTCCACAGTTCCTTTTGAACTGTGGTATTACTCAAGGTCTATAACAGGAGACAAGACATTTAACCAAAAAAATCTGGTTTTATTTGTCCTTCTATCAAATACCCCTAAATCAGACTGTGGTGGAAGCATCCCAGCCTTTTATAGTACTTGCTCTGTGAGATAGGGAGGAGGCAAACTCCAGCTCTAAATCTTCTTGGTGCCACCCTTGATGACAGAGAGAACAGGGTGCCAAAGTCTATTATGTGCTGAAAGGCCCCTAAGTGTTATTGTAAAGGGCTTCTGCAAACCCACCATACATTTTCATCTGAAGATTTTTAGGCTTGCACTGCATGGGAAAAAAAGTGGTGGAGTATTTGTAGTGTATATCTGCCATATTTTATAGTAAAGAGTTCTTTCTGAGCAGCTCTCTTTTTTAATTATATCTTAAAATGGTATTAAATGTTGGCTTTCTTCATGCCAATTGCTGTTTGGTTGTAGTCACTGCAAGAGCTCTTGCTTGTTGGTACATCAATTTTCTTTTCGTCGATGCTTTGCTTTTATGTTTGGACAGGAATTTGAAAGCATATAGGCTGAAGCAGAAAATATTGCTGAGGCACACAGAATGATAAATTTCCCTTCTGATACAGGAGAGTCTAAGGAGGAATATATGTTTTGTTCCTTTTAAAAAGTTTTCCTTGCTACATGATGTTTTCAAGCAGGAGGCGGGGGGGGAACAAATTTTTACTTTTATGTGGTGAAGAGAGGAGGGTGTATGTGTGGGTTTGTTTTTCCTGCCTCTTAAAGTCTACCTTAAAGTGGCTATTTTATTACCTGCTTCTCCTGACTTATGTATATTGGTAATTGAAGGAGAGTGCTGAACTGCTGGCCTAGTGCATTATTTGTGTTTTCTGAGTCTCCGGGATCTTTAAGGAGGTGATTATCCCAACAGCTGCCTCTTGGGAAATGCAAGGGGAGAGGGGAAATTGCCTAGTTGGGTAGATGGGCTCACCTCTGAAAGGTCATGAAGAGAACAAAATGCTGATGTATTGATACCTTGTGGACCCTTTCTTCTTAGCTTGACACAAAAGGGAGCTTTAAATTGAAAGAAGACTGTGCCACTGCAGAAAATAGTTCACGTGTATTTCTGATCTTCTTGACATCCAGCCAACATTCACTTCTATAAATCACTTCTTCCTTTTTTTTTTTAAATGTGACTCCTTTTCATTCTTTCTACAGATGTGCAAGAGGGAATGTCATTTATTGTAATCTCAGTTTATCTTGCTTAGCCTTTAAGGATGTTAATTTTGCAACATTAAATCTGAATATGGTACTAGGATCATTCTTATTGGTGACCTTTCGCCTGCTTGACTAATGTAGATATCACAAAAGCTGCCGTGCAGCCCTGTAACACAGGGATGATAGCTTCTAATGGGGATTATACAAGAGGTAATACATTTCTTGGTAAATTTGGTGTTTCTGAGAGTGTCCCTCACAACATATTCAGTAATTTGCAGCCCAGTATCATCTGCTTGCTTTTCAGCTTGAATTATGAGCTCACAATATGCCTTCAATCACAGAAACATCTTGGATTTTTATTTTAAAGATGTATAATTTAGAGGGTTTTACTTCTTTTTGAGTCTGGACAGTTCTGTTTGTACTGAATTTAAGCAGGCTGGTGCTCTGTAATAAAGTCTGCATCAGGATTTGGATCTTTTACTTGCAGGACTCAAATCTTTGCTATTTTAGTCAACTGTTTTAATTTACACTTGTGTTTTGCCCTCTCCTGTCCCACTCAGGCATGTGCCATGGAGAGCAGCTTATAACTTCATTTTGTTCAAATGCTTTGTTCTCTTGCCACCTCCTGTGTGTTTGATTGCACACTACTACACTTTCAGGAGGAGGTATGACCCTGCTTCAGAAGCTTCAACAGCCTGGTAGGCAGAACAGTCTCCTCAGAGTAAGGTGTGGATTTGAACCCTGGGCTCTGACTTCCCTGGTGAGTGCTTTAGCTACAGGGCTGTAGTATAAGTTGCTCTTTCAGGTGTTTGTGCTCAGGGTGGAAGGAAAGTGATGCCCAAGAGCTTTAGAGGTGCGATGATTTCTCTTCTCCCTGGACCCCTGCTTCACTTAAAACATACATCTGGGCTTTGTACTAGAGTGCAGTTGCAGGCCATTATCAGATTCAGGATGTGCATGAGTGTTTCACCTTGTGCTTTTGTCCTTATTCTTGAGATTTTGCTCCTCAAAGTCGAATGACAGTGCCCTCAAAACTTAGGGCTCAAATATGTGAGTAAAAAAATACAAGGGAAGGAAGGAAGAGACGTGTTTTCTAAAAGGACATGATATTCCTGTTTATTCAGAGAGAGGCATGCATGTAGTCAAGATGTAGAGAAAACAATTTCCATATTATCAAGGGGCAGCCTCTAAAACACAACATTCAGGAATAATTACAAAGTTCAATGTCAGCTGTAGGGATAACTTTTTTTGACAAGCCATGCATTTATACCAATATAGATTAAACTTTTTTCTTCCTCATGCATGTTGTATAACTGAATGAGGGAGCAGGGATGTGTGAAGTATGGTGGACCATAAAGCATCTTGGGATTTCAGTAATTTATGATGAAAACAAATGTGATTGATGGAGTTACATGTCAGCTGTAAGAAAGACCCTGAAGTACCTACTGTAATTTTCTTGGAGACAGCCAGCTGCAATGCACCTTGATCACATTTTGATAGCAGGTCACCAGGAGTGAAGAAAACAGAAAGCTTTTTTTCCCCTCTTTTAAGCAGCTCCCATTTATTCACAAATTTGTGCTTGAAACAGCTTTCGTGTAAATAATTTCAGTATTTATTTCAGTTCAGGTTGATTAACAATTTACTGATTTAAAGGGCACACTTGACATTTAGCTGCAAAAATATGAGAAGCATGTTAAGTGCTGGTTGCTTGTTTCCATTACTCCTCAGGAACACTATAGGAATCTTGATGCTTTTTAGTGAAGTCAGTGTTTAGTGGGGACTATTTCCAGCAGAGAACGTTCTCTGGACTCTCAACTGAGCAACTGTGTAAGATAAGTTGTTCTGTACATCTAATTCTAATAGAATCCATGGGGCTGTATATTTTACAGTAGTGTAGGATTTGTCCAGTTTGCTACCTGCAGTCACTTCTGCCTGTCTTACATAAAAGCAGATTAAACATTTCCCAGAGTCCAGTAGATTGTTGTGAAACAGTGCAGTGGGAAAGATGCTTT
>VYZP01025564.1:0-11384 GCA_013400635.1 Hypocryptadius cinnamomeus
GGCACAGCTGCCCAGGGCAGTGATGGAGTCCTCATCCCTGGAGAGCTTTAAAAGCCACGTGCATGTGGCACACAGGGACATGGGACAGTGGTGGCCTTGGCAGAGCTGAGGAATGGTTGGACTCGATGGCCTTGGAGGGCTGTTCCAACCCAGATGATCCTACTGATAAGAGATAAGATCCAGACTTCGTCCAGAGGCTGCTACTCCAGGGCTCCCTCTGGGCTGCAGATCTCTGCAGCAGCAGCTCCCTGAGCTGACAGCCCCAAGAATGTGGGACAGAGCCCGGGTGTCAGATGGGGACAGGGGAGGGTGACACTGCCACTGCTGGGGCTGTGATGCTGAGCCCCATGGGCAGTGCAAGGGGGGAGTTCAGTCTGCAGCAGGAGACAAGGAAAGGTCTCCACCCACCCATTTTCACACACCAGCCACTTGATTTGGGACTGTATTAAAAGAAGAGAAATAGAAAAGAATGAGTCCTCTCAGGATCTGCAGCCTTGGAGCCTGCAGGCAGGGGCTGAGGTCAGCACAGAGATCCCAGCAGCCAGCACAGAGATCNAGGATCTGCAGCCTTGGAGCCTGCAGGCAGGGGCTGAGGTCAGCACAGAGATCCCAGCAGCCAGCACAGAGATCCCAGGAGCTGCAGAACAGGACCAGCAGCCAGCACAAGATCCCAGGAGCTGCAGGAGAGGACCAGCAGCCAGCACAGAGATCCCAGCAGCTGCAGGAGAGGACCAGCAGCCAGCACAGAGATCCCAGGAGCTGCAGGAGAGGCACCAGAGCCCCAGGGCCCTGCTGTGTCTGCCCCAACTCCCTCCCCACGGGCTCCCTGTAGAGGCCACCAGCCTCCACAGAAACCTGTGCAGAGTGACAAAAGAGTGGCCTCCTAAAGGCAAAACCACGGTGGGGACAACGTGCTATCAGGATAATGGTAGAGGAAAAACGAGTGCCAGCCCTGCAGGGTGCAGTGGCCCCAGGGCAGGGTGCAGAACCAGGTGTGTTTGCTCCTGGCTGACTCATTCCAATGCCTGGTGGTGCCAGGGTGGTGCAGGTGGTGCCTGGTGCTGTGGAAGGGACAGGGGCCACCCTGCCTGGGGACATGAAGGGACAGAGGCCACCCTGCCTGGGGAGCACAGGGCCCTGGTGGCACCTGCAGGGCTGGTGCAAGCCCAGCTCCTGCCCTGCTGCGAGGGCATCACCTGCTCCAAGGACTCTGTCAGCCATTACACTGCAAAGCTTGCACCGAGTCTCTGCTGCCAGGCCAACAGGCTTCATTAAAACACAAAATAATTAAGAAGAGCGGTGAGAAACAAGAGTTAATTGATCAAAGGCACGTACCAATACTGCTGGTCATGTTCTTTAAGAAGTGGTAACAAGATTCAGGCTATTTGAAGCTTTGCAAAACATTGTCACCTAAAAATCCAGACCTCTTTTCCCACCGCCCCCATTTACTTCAGCCAGAAGGCGAGGAAGAGCTGCGTTCCACACCACGGAGCCCGAGCAGTAAGAGAACAACGTGAGCCCTGGTGCTCAGGCAGTGCCAGCAGCCCCAGCAGCCCCGAGCTCACACACCTCTGTCAGCGTGTAGGCCTCCTCTGCCGTGCACTCGGCCTTCACCGTGGGGTTGCTCAGTGCAAAGATGATGGGTCGCTCGTTGATGGAAGCCATGGCTTTGAGCACGTCCTGGGTGAAGAGACGCCCTGCCCCAGCAACTCCTGGCAGAGAGGGGACCACACAAAACCAGAATCAAGGCTGGCTGCCCCAGGCAGGGACAGCTACCCCACTCCGAGCTCATGGCAGCCCTCCAGCCTCCCCCAGGGCAAAGCTCCTCTGGCAGCTGGAGATGGAGACCAGGCACTGCTCCTGGCTGGCTGACACTCACAATTTCCACAGCAACATCTACTGAGTGTGCTCCAGAAGCCTATTTCACACTATTTTTTGGTATTGGTGAGCACAAAGAACATGGTTCTGGATAAGCAAGTGGGAATTCCGGCTGAGTGTTAGCTGTGCAATGCACACCTGACACTGGTGCTCCTGACCACCCCCAAAACCAGAGGTACAAACACACAGCTATGATGTATTTGTACAGTGGCTACAAGCTCCAGGGTACTCAGCCAAAAAACCCTCTCCTTTTCCAAATAAATCACGTGCCAAGGAAACTGCAGTCACACCAGGAAATACCTGTAATCCTATCTGCTCTCTGCAGATAGCCACAGCTGTAAATAAGTACCTACAAATGCCAGTGACCTCAGAGGTGCTGGTGAACTGCAGCATGGAACTGCTGCTTCCAGCTGTGCTGCTGGCAGAGTCTGACCACAGCGGGTGACTGGGGGACAGAAGGTCAGAAAATCCCCAAACAACTGAAGTTAGGGAACTCCTAAGTGTAGAAAACACGATGGTTGTGGCTGCTGTCTGTCACTAAGGACACAAGGCTCAGAAGGAGCACCACAGCTCAAGCAGAAAACTGACCTCACATTTCCATCTTATTTACACCGGCAGAAATGCAGATGGCTGTCACCAAGCTCCCCAGAGCCCTGACAGCAAATTAAAGGCAGTAAAAAGCCAGATTACAGAAAAATAAGCTCACTCACCGATGATAGCTGAAGGCCGAAGTACATTCACTGCCTCTACAAATGTCTTTGGTATTTGCTCTGGAGCCTGATGTGTAAATGGCTCCTGGTTGGAATCCACCTTCTGCTCTCGGCCCTGCAGGTAAAACATTGGTTCCTCCTGTGAGGGGAGGGGAAGGCAGTGCTCACCTGTGCTGGGGGATTCCCAGGTGTGCTGCACCCCTACCTGGACCAGCAAGCCATGCTTGTCAAACATCCACACTCTCCTGGAGGCCTCCTCATGGGAAACACCGCCTTCCATCATGGCCATGACAATGAGGTTGGCAATGCCCAGGGCGGCCTGGCGGATGAAAGGACTCGGGTTTGAGACAGGTCACAGAAGAGGTCTGCCATCAAGCCCCACAGAACCCCTGAGAGAGGATGCTCTGAGACACAGGAAGTGTTTTCCGTGTGGGGCAGCCCCCTGGGACAGCAGTGACACACCTGCAGGCAGGACAGCAGGGCAGCTCTCCCAGGTGATGTGAGCTGTGCCAGCTCAGCAGCCACGCCGGGGCAGCCCAGCCTGGCAGGGACAGAAGTGCCCAGCCCTGCTGGCACCAAACCAACCTGTGCTGTGTGCCCTGTGCTCCCAGCCTGCCCTCCTGCCCGAGGCAGGGCTGGCAGAGGGCAGCAGGAGGCTGTGCTGGCCCCTGTCCCTCCCTGCCAGGAGAAATGAGGCAGAGCAGGGCTCGGTGCAGCACCGGCCAATTACTGCCACCAGGGCCATCCCCAGATGGAGAACTTCTCAGATAATTAAGTCATTTTGTCAGCACCACAGGAGCAATTGTGCTGATGTACGGAGAAGCACAGGGCTGCTCCTGGCACTGCAGCACCAGTAGCTGGTGCCTGCTGCAAACTGAATCACCTTGCTGAGAAAAACTCCCTGTGCTTCCCTCTGGTGCTATAAAAATCAACAAGATGGTCTCACTACACCATGATTTTATTGGGAGTTTCCCTTCAAATGCACACAACTCCCTGGTGCTTTTTTCAAAGCTTTGCAGGGAAATGAAGAATGTGAGTCCCTGCAAATGTTAAACACCTTCACACAGTCCTGTTTAAGCAGAGCCCTTTCTGCTAATGCATTTCAGCTGGTCTTGTATGAAAAGTTCTGCAATGGAGTTCAGATCATATCTCCACAATGAGAAAATACACACAGGCAAATCTCCACAATGAGAAAATACACATTTTAAATATCTCTTGTGTCTCTGGGGCCTTAAGAGGACTCACCTCTCCCGCTCCAAGGAACAGCACTTTCTGCTCTGTGAGTGGTTTCCCAGTGGCTTTCTGGGCTGCCAGCAGTCCTGCCAAGGCCACCGAGGCTGTCCCTGAGAGAGCAGAGCAAATCTGAGGGCAGCTGAACACATCTACATGGCAGGTAGTGGCTTTGGGAAGAGCTCCTGCAGGGATATTCAGGAGCACAAAGAAAGGTGTACCTTGGATGTCGTCATTGAAGGTACAGTACTTCTCTCTGTACTTCCTCAGGAACCGGAAAGCATTGTGGTTTCCAAAGTCTTCAAACTGGATGAGCGTGTTCTGGCCATACCTACAGGAGATGCAAATACCTCACTATAGGAATGTGTTTTTTGTTGACAGAGCGGCAAAATTGTTTTTTGTCTTCTTAAAAAGGAAAGAAGTTTGGAAGTTTTTCTCATCCATCAGGTGAAAAGCTATTTCATGGGATTTTAGAAACTTCACTTCAGACTTAAGGGTAGCTAACTGGATAGGAGTTAAAAAGTCTCACTTGGGCAATTTATTAGAAAAAAAAGAGAACAAAGAAACTAATTGCTTTTGTGAGGTACTTTACTAGGAGCAAGATTTCATGTATTTATTTTGTTTTTTTCTGTTTGTTATTTTGCCTTTTATTAAACCTTTTTGTTTCTAACACCGTAGCAGAAGTCATTTTGCTTATTTTTATGCCTCTAAGGGTAGCTGAGCTATCTTGGGTGTGTTATAGGCCTCCGAGAGCTTATGAGACCTGGCTTGAGGAGGACAACATAACACCCCATCACCAGCCAGAGGCAGAGGAGAGCAGCAGAGGCTGCACTTGTCCCTCACTATCTGTGGCAGCAGGCTGTCCTCAGGCAGAGCCCAGCAGCCCTGCCTCCGTTCTGTGCCTCTCTACAGATACCGACATGCAGCGTGCTCTGGGTCACCCAGGATGTCACTCCAGGGACAGACACACACACCTGCCCCAGCTCCTGGTGCCTGCCTCACCCCCTGGGTGGCTGCCTCAAGGACAGTGTGCTAGGGCTGCTCTGTGCCAGCAGAGTCCCACCTGTCTGTGATGGCTTCCATGAACTCATCGATCAGGTCATCGTAGACCTGCGAGCGATCCCTCTTCTGGTACAGCCCCATGTAGAAGGGATCCTTCAGGAGTGTCTGCAGGAGAACCAGCCAGAGAGAGCAGCAGGATGAATGCCCTCCCCAGAGCACACCCAGCACAGCTCACAGGAGCACAGGGCACACCGGAGGTGCTGCAGTCATACGGCCCCAGCCTACATCAGCGTTCTGTAATTCCAGCTGGTGATGGCTGCTTTTAAAACAGAACAAATCAATACTGTGAACAATAAACTGCTTTAATAAATCTAATTCCCATTTCCAACTTCTTAAAAGTCAGGTCAAAACTGATTGCCTATTTTGCAGTGTTCCAGCATTCCAATTACTTCCAGATGCACCCTGTCATGGACAAATCAAGGGGCACTTTTAAATCCCTGTACAGTGAATTCCAAACCTTTTACCCTTTGCATAAAATATTGGGGTTTATCTTAAATAACAGTGCTCAAAAAAAACCCCCAATCCTGTTATAGTGTGGAATGTTTTTTAAAGAAAACCCCACTTTTACAGGGCTAACTCACTGTGTTATCAGTCCCAACGTCGATGCACACAGGCAGGCATTTATCTGGGTGTATCCCTGCACAGGCTGTGTACAAACACAGCTTTCCCACTGGAATTCCCATCCCATACACCCCCAGGTCTCCAAGACCCAATATTCTTTCTCCATCAGTGACGACAACAGCCTGATGAAAAAAAAAAACAAACAAAAGAACAACAGGTCAAATCATACATGATCACTGAAACTTGTAAAGATTAGATCAATAGCAGCTGTGGTTTTTTCCCAGGCAAAAACTGAGGTATGTTTGCACAGTCAAACAAAGAACAGATCATGAGGAATATTTTCCTCAATCCGTAAACTTCACGTTTAGGATGAAACACTGATCTTCAAGATGTGCATTACCTTAATGAGCTGCATTCCGCCATCACTGAAGAGCCAAGAATGCATTACTCAATATTTATGTTTCCATCAAATACTACTAAATCTTAAAAGACTCAGCTGAGATGGAATAACACTAGAAACTAAATGACACAGTGACAGTACCTTAACATCGTTCTCTGGCCAGTTGTTCACAATTGACCTTATGTGGCCTCTGTCTGAGATGGAAATAAATAATCCCCTGAAAGAAAAAAAACCAAACCACAAACCTGAAATATTTTGTGGGCGACAATTAGAAATTTCACCTTGCTTTGGTAAAAGTAAATGCCAAACAGGACAATTTAAAATTCAAGTTTTACAGCCACTGACATAAATTGCTCAAAGGACAATATCTCTTCCTGACCAGGGCAGGGACTGAGGAACCCCTGAACCAGCCCTCCTGTACAGGGTGACACAGTGATGGGCCTGAGGAACCCTGAACCAGCCCTCTGCAGCAGGGTGACACAGTGATGGGCCTGAGGAACCCTGAACCAGCCCTCCTGTACAGGGTGACACAGTGATGGGCCTGAGGAACCCTGAACCAGCCCTCCTGTACAGGGTGACACAGTGATGGGCCTGAGGAACCCTGAACCAGCCCTCCTGCACAGGGGTGAGGGTGATTAGGCAGAAATCCCTTTGTACTGGACTAATCCCTAGGTGATTAGCCCAGAAATCCCTTTCAATCTACACTCCCTTCCAGAGGCCCTGTCCTGACACAGATCCTCAGAGCCACAGAAGGGACTCTGATAGCTGGGGAAATCCCCCCTGGAATCACAGAGCTGTGTGGCATCTAGGAATAGCTGGGAATGGGGCTGAAGCCCTGCACTTGGAGTATTTACATGACCCATCTCCATGTCTGCTTCCAAATGTGTTGTTTCTCAATATAAACTGTGTCCTGAGATATATTTTAACAAACTTTTACTGCCCTGACGTGGCACGAGGCTCGTTTAGCTGCACCCGGATGAAAACCACACAAAACACTCCCAAACCTCAGGCGAGGCGCAGAGAAAAGGACAGCAAAAGCAGCAGCAAGGCGTGTTTGTGTCCTTACTTTGGTCTCCTGAAGATGTGTCCGTACTGGGAGCAAGCCAGGCCCACGGTAGGAGTGTACACAATGGGCATTAACCGCTCAATATCGTCCTGCAGCACCCTGTAGAACAGCTTCTCATTTCTCTCCTGGATCCCCATGATGTAGATATACCTGTAAGTAATCAGCACAGGGAAAAACACCACTTACTGTCTCCCACTCCTGCTGTTCCCTCAGAAAAGGCCCCTCCCCTGGAGTCAGGCTGGGAGCACCAAAGGGAAGCTGGGGAAGAGAGCAGCGGTGCTGAGAAGGTGAGATGGAAATGCTGGATGGGACACACCCCGTGTGCTGGCAAGGTAATAATTAATAATTACAAATGTGACTAAATTTCATTTAGGGATTTACTGCAGGGTGCAGCGGGGAGTCTCAGTACCCTTGTAAACAAAATTACAGCAAAATAATTTTCCATCCAGAAAATGTGTCTTGTGAATCCCAGCACCAACAAACTCAGCCCCACCAGAAGGCTCATTCTGAAGGACTTACGTGGGCGTGCAAATTAAATCTGAATTTCTGCAAATTTACCCACCAATTTACTGTGTATCAACCCATACTCAGTCCTGCTGACCCAGTGACATCAGGATAATGAATTAGCAATCTGCCTTGGGCTACAGCAGCTGGGCACTCGGCCAATACAGATGACACAACTGTTTTGGACCAGCAAGTGACATGGTGTGGGTTTAAGAGCCACCTTTCAGTTCTGATGAGAACAAAAGAGCTTTGATGTGGTCCAGCGAGCCCCAAGCCATTCCAGTTCTCCTCCTGCCTGCAGGAGACTGTGTATTTTCACGGGCAGAGATACATAAAGATTATGTGAAAACAGTAATGGGATGCTAAAACATAGCATCCTAAGAATAAAACATAGCAAAATCCCTTGCAGTTCAACAAACCAGTTTGTTAAATAATAAAATATATTAAAAAAATACACATTATGAGACTTTAAAATTCTACTCTCGTAGTTCCTTTTTAGCAGTAACTACTGTGTATGTTAAACACTGGTTTTGGTATCTCAAACACTCAGTTTACCTTCATTATCACATATTTTTACAGGCTGAATGCCACCTGCTGTGCTCTAACAACCTGCCACTCCATCTTACATATCACAGAAACACGTGTGACAGGTTACAGGCAGGTTTGCAGCTTTGCTACTGATTTTCACACACTCTCTCTTGCTGGTTTATGAACATGGAATATCAAAAAAAAAAAAAAAGAAAAAGAAAAAAAAAGCTTCCCCACCTCATTTGACCGCGGGATGAAAGCAGTTTTCTGTGCCAAAGTGAAAACAACACCCCAGAACTGAAAAACCCAGGGGAGGCACTAGAAACTTTGGTCACCCCCACACAGTATTTTCACATTTCCATCTCATTTCCAGCCCCAGTATTCCCGCTCACTCGCACCACAAGACAAGGCCGGAGCAGTGCTTACTTCTCCAAGGGGTCAGTCATTTTTGCCAAATTCTTGTGGAAGCGTAAGGCTTGGATGTCTTGTGTCTCTATTTTGGGAGGTAGGAGTCCCTGCAGCCCAAGCATTTGTCGCTCGTGTAAGGTGAAGGCCATGCCCTGAAAACGAGAGGTGAGCAGCAATGATCAGTTCTTGCCCCAGGAACTCCGTTTTCCAGGAACTCTTCCACTGCACCCTTTTCTCCAGGCAGGGTCGGGGTGTGTTTGCCTCTCCCGGGGTTCTCCTCACCTGTTGGGGGTATTCCTTTCGACCACAGCTTGCCCACACTCCCCAGACCTTGCCAGAGTTAATTTTCCTCTGTGGAGCTGGAGAGCAGCAAAGAGGTGCTGCTGCAAACGGGTTAAAAGTGAAATAACAGCTGCTTTCTCAATTGTTCAACTGTCACCCAGGCTGGTCCCCACAGTCACAGACAGTAACACCCAGATTTTTATCTGAATTGCTCCATTTGCTGCTTTCTTCAGTAATACAGCCTGATGCCCAAGTTGCCTGATGTCCTAATGCTTCTATTAAGATCACAGTCCAACCCAAATACTTCATTTTCCCTTAGGGATGGACCTAATCCATTTGTCTACTACCAAAAAGCCTCATTGGTAGCAAATCAGAAGAGTTCAACTGCAAAAATTTCCCACTCTTCTCCATTTGGGAGATGGAGAGTGGAAGGAGGGTGGACAGAGTTTAAATTTATTGTTATTTAAATACTAATTTGAACCGTTTCTCAACCTTCAGATTCTTACTGCCAAGCTAAAAAAAAAAAAAAAAAAAAAAAAAAAAAAAAGAAGAAAAAAGCTTTCTAAGGTTTGCCTTATGCCTTGTAATTACACTCCAAATTCCTCCTGCCACCAGAAAGGTCAGAGAATCAGATGATCCTTGTGGAAGGGACCCACAAAGATCATCCGTGTTCAACTCCTCAACTGGCAAGAAATAAAAATCAGTAATTTTCCACTTGGCAGTAAAGGCATCAATTCAGATTAGAATACAAATATTTTCACCTCTGCTTATGTGAGAACAGACTCTTCACAGGTATTTGTAGAACCCATACCCATTAATAAAAATTTCTAAAAAGAGTCCATGTGTAGTGTAATTCATCCTACCTGAATGGTTTCTAAACAATACTCCTTAGAGAAAAAATCCCATTGTTAAAATAATTACTATTTTTACATTATTTTCCTCTTTCCTATTTAGGTCATATTTAATATAGGTTGTTTTGACTACACTGACTAAAGCAGTCCACTTGCTTTTCTGTACTGATTCTACACTATGCTCTACAGTAATAAAATACCTGAAGAGCTAGAAAGCAAAAAGAAAAAAACAACAACCCAAACCCAAAAGCTTTACTGTTTTGTGCTCTTGCAGAAAACTCTAAGTATTTAACCCTAAAATGAATCTGTTTTTCTCTGTATTTATTTTCATGTCTGACAACCTTTCATGTAATAGACTTGACACTAAATACTGATTTCAATTTAACCTTTTACTGCTACGACAGTAGAGTTTTTCTACAAGTAGTCAGGAGTCACTTGCAAACCACTGTTTTCCTTCCCAATCTAATTGCTATTCTCCAGTATTCTTCCAATACTAAATACAAATAAATTTCAGATGACAGCTCATTCTTCAAGTTTTTAACCTTGCTGCTGGTTTTTTGGAGGTTGATTTCTAATTTTTTTTTTTTTTTTTTTTTTTTTGGTGGGGTGCAACAGTCACTTTAGCCACTTTAGTGGTATTTTTTTCCAAACACTGATCTGAATAATCCAGCACTTCCACAAAGAACACAACCATGCAAACAGAGAGAAACTGACACGAGAGAAGAGCCCACCGAAACAGACTCTGGGTGCCACAGAGATTTTTCCTGTGTTGCAAAGGATCAGTTCCACTTCTGCATGCTTCACAAGAAATATTAATTCTCTGTGAGCAGAAATGCATGCTCCACACAAACTCCTCTCAGCTGTCTTCCCTCTTCCCCAACAACCCTGGGTTGCTGCCATCAGCAGTTTAATACCTTTAAATACAGTTAAATCCTTCCAAAAGCAGCCCTTTCCCACACAAACTGCTTGCAGTGTGAGTGGCTCAGGCCCCAAGGCCGAGCACAGCTGGCAAACATTCGTAGTATGTTCACTGTTACTCTAGACACCACAGGGACAAAAACGGTGCCAAAATATTTACAGTGTTTAGAGGAAGAAGAAGAGGAAGGGAAGAAGAAGATTATTCTCTGGTCAGCAAGGCCAGTGGAGTTTACAGCCTGGGGAAGGCCAGGGTCCCCTCAGTGGAGCCACACTGGCTACACTGACATTTTACTGTAGCCCAAGAGAAACACCTCCGTACCAAAACCTACCTCCTCCCCTCCAGAAAGCCTCCAGTCCTGTAAAAACCACGACTACCAAATTTCTAATCTCCACTATTAGCATGACACCGGAACGTGGCTTTTCCCAACTTCCCTGTAGAGTGGAACCTCTTAAAACACCTTAAAACACCTTAAAACACCTGGGCTCCCAATAATGTCCATAACCCCTGAGCTTAGCTCCAAGAAGAACAGAGACCCATCCTGACTGGGTTTATTCACACTCTTTCCTGCCTGTTGGGAACCTGGGTGTTGAAATGTCTCTGGAGTTACAATAACATCAAACAGGATGAATTTTTAAGTGACACTAAGTACTTTCAGCTGTTGATTTACATGACAATTACATCTTACCATATTCAAAGAGGCTTTAATTTCTGCCTAGGCCTGAATCAGGAATCAGAATGACATCAGCTTTCACACAGAAATTCAGTCCTTGTTCCAACTGGAACAGAACAAGTTTAGTCCAGAGCAGTGAGATAAAAACCCCTGAGTCCTTCCAACACTCGCAGTATCTTTGTCCATGACCATGAGCTTGTTTTGGATTTGGGATTGCTCATGCAGTATCTCCCAGGATGGAGCTGCAGTATCACACACCGAGCACCCTTCCAGCTGCCTGTGACCACAGCCAGCCCCAGGAGATCAGGGGGCACA
>VYZP01025565.1:0-26447 GCA_013400635.1 Hypocryptadius cinnamomeus
AGAAATGACATGGCTGTGTCCCTGTTATGCAGCCACAAGTATAATTATGGAGTTGATGCTCATTAATATAGTTTCTTGTTTCCCCAGAATAGCATGATTTATCTGGAAGTTGGGGAAAAAATAGATTAATTAAAGGTAGATATTTAACAGTCACAATAACAAAAATATGTACATGAACTGACCCTATTCTCCAGTTTCTGCAACTTAAACTAATCTCCTACAGGTTTGATAGCAGAATCAATATTTTATGATGTCTGTTCAAAAAAAAAACCCCATACAATGTCATTCCTTATTAAATGCTAAGTTTTCCATTACAGCTTATTTATTGATTCAGGAAATAATGCATACCAAAGGGTAAGTTTACCACATTAGGAATGGAGCTTAAAACAAACTCTCTTCATTGTAACAAGGGCTGTACTTCAGTTCCTACCCCTTGTTCTGAAGACTTCCAACAAATTTAGTTGGTACAATATAATTAACAGGACCATATTACATTGTAAGAATCCAGCTTTTAAAAAATCCAGACCTTTTTCCCCCAATAATTCATTTTCTTCTGCAAAACTGCGATTATAACAATAAATTCCTAAGCATTAAAGATACTGTTTCCACCACTTACTCTGAAAAAGAGCAAGCAAGATGTTTCAGCCAATGCCTCTGAAAGAAACTTTCTAGCCCACATCCCCAGATAACTAAACACTTTCAATTTATTTCTAAAAATGTCTAGACAGAATGATGCATTAAAACTGCTCAAGTATAAGAGAAATAAAACAACTCAGGAAAATAAAAAGACATGTAGGTCAAACTACCCTGCTTCTTGCCATTTCAGAAGGTCCCAAGTCACAGCAGATTGAAATCAGTTCATCCTGTCCAATCTCTGTTGCAGTAAGAACCCACGAAACAAAGGACTGGATGAAGCCATCAAGGAGACCAAGCAAGGTTCTCACGACTCAGTTTTTCGTAAGAATAAGAAGACAAAGCTGCTTTCAAGCTGGCAGGGGTATACCTTAGCCCCTTGATAGGGGCATCCTGTATTTTTAAGATGCTACTGACCCAATCCACCAGTCACCCTACAAGACTGGATTCTTCTGACAATCTATTTTTCAATGCATGCTTTGCCATGCAGTCTGCTCCAACACACTCATTCCTGAAGGGCCTTCTAGGGTCCCCTATTAACATGATGATTTTTAATGGCTTGTTTTGTAAAGGTCAAGTAGAAACTCTTTAACAGCTAATTCTTAAAACAATACAGAAACAACATTAAGTGTGCAAGCAAATGTGCTTCAAGCAAGAAAAGCAACTGCAACTTTTGCTTGATGAATTCTTTCTTATGATCTGTAGTTGTAAGTTCTTTCTTAAGATCTCGTTCTTACAATGCATATCAGGCCAAAACCATTTTGTGCTGCACTGGTGGATGTGTGTCATGTTTCTTGAAATTGCACTTGGTGTGGACACTTCACAGATAACAGCTGTGTGTAGCTGAAAGGGACAACACAGTGACTTGCGTACAGTGAAACCTCCCAGACTTCTGGGAGGGAGTGGTATTTGGCACACTTTTAATGCATTTGATGGTCTCTCCAGAAATACGTCATGATGATCCTCAAAGAACTGGGTAACAACTAAGCCATATTTTTCCCATTTATGGTTAAATACTAACGATGTATTTGTGCTCTTGACTAAAAACTTCAAGTGTGTTAAAATATAGAACTTGTGTGCACATGCAGCTCTGGTGACCATAAGATACTGACTCCATTTCTCAAGTCCAAAGAGACTTCTACTTGCTGCAATTTCCTGAAAAAGAATGTACAGAGGGGAAAAAAATAAAAAGGAAATATGACCTCTGTACAAAAACAGAAAAGAAAAAAATACAAAATCAAATCCTTTCCATTTAGTGCTACTCTAACAGTTTGACTATTTCCAGGAAGCAGAGGTCTCAGGCTCCAGACACACTCTGCTCTGCCAAGAGCTAGAAGCATCTGAGTCATCTAAAGGTTTCCTACAGGTGCTCCCCATAATTACATAGTGAATAACACCAGTGCTCTAGAGACACAGATTTACCCTCTATTATGTTACAGTGATATAAAAACAAAAGTGGACCATCATCAATTTTTATCAGAGTGAAAAATGCTAGTTAGAAAATGTCATGTCATACTTTTCTGCATAATTTAGTGCTGCAGATCAGATACGAGGTGCAATGAGTGCTTTCTGGGGAACTGGTTCTGCAAATTCCCATAGTATGACTCAATTTGGCTAGTACTTCTGGTGTCTCACTTTCAACATTGAGCCAAAATATTTTGTGAAAAGTGAATAAAAATATGTACTTTACTAAAATAAATGCACAGAACAGATGGCAAGTGAACTTCAAACACAAATACAGCTTCTAGAGCTTAGGGTGCTTCTGCCAACTTTAGCACTATTTTTAGCATAAATTGAAAACAAGGTTCTTTTAACTAAACATTTTGGCAGTCACAGTATTGATTCAATTAATCTCAAAACAGAGAAATGCCAAAAACTGTATTAAGTCAGAATCTTTGACAAAGTTGAGACTTTTGTACCATTAGTGGAATATTAGTCTTACAAAAAATTAACCCAATTTGTATGCAAATTACCTTTGTTTTCAAGTTTTTTCCCAATTCTAAGATGTAGAACAGGTTGCTGAGTGTGACTACAGCTTTTTAGTTTTGCTTAAACTGCTTAGATAAACAGTCAAATATTTCAAATTAAAAGAAAAAAAGGCAGCAGTGTCTAAGAGAAAGACGTTTATACAGAGCTCTTCAATCTAAGAATAAAATAGATACAAAAAATATCTAATAACTTAAAAAAATAAAATCTGATGAAAGACCAGTGGATTGGATATAAATATAATTGTACATTTTTGGTCATAAGAACAACATTACTTTCTTTATCCATAAATTAACAACATATTAACTGTAAAAGTCAGTGTTAAATCAGGTAACACATCACACATGAAAATTAAATATTTTCCCATACAATTAATTTTGTGTCTTTCACTTGCACATGTACCAACTTCTCCTAAAAACCTTCAATTTTTTTCAGTCTATATAGACAAAAAGATGCTTTTGTCAGCATATTTACTGACCTGACAGACAACATCAGAAGGCTTCTTTCTAGGAAGAAAGAATCTAGGAAAATTCAAGAAAGTCCTGTAACTCATCAATCTGGTTGCAAAGAAATATGTATGCACTTTCTGAGAGAGACGTACATGGGTGATCACAGTTTTAAGGAGCCTGGTTCTACTTGCACACATGCTCTTCAATCATTTTTTTATTGTTATTCTTTCACACCTCCTTGCTTTAGCCTTATGGATAAGCAAGATTCTGTATGCTATTGGCCAAAGCCCATAAAACAAGAGTTTACAAATAGTTTAGTCAAACCAGCTAATCACTACATGCAAAGTCAGTGGGGCTTCAAAAACATTCAGTGATGCAAGAGAGCAGAGTGGAAAGTATGCCCACAACACATCCTTGCGGAACAACTCACAAGCTGGAGGAGATGCTGTTTGAGAGAGCAGAGTCAAGTATCATTATGTCCTACAGGAAGTATATGAATTTTGAAAGTGTTAGTCCACTTCTTTCAGCCTCCAAAAATACTTCTGGATGCCTCTGAAAGGATTACAGGTCACAACTCACAAGATTCTTGAAAACAGCTGATGTAGTATAACTACTATATCATGATAACATACCATGACAGCATGTACCATTCTTCTCCTTCCCTTTCAGCTAGAACAGATTGTTTTATTTACATTTTAAAAATTGAGTGACTGCTACCACAAAAGCAAGAATAGTAAATATGGAGTTTAAACACACACAGTAGTTTTTATTCTTCCTAGCTTGTTTCAGGGTAGTTTCCAAATTCCTGCTTCCACCCCTCCTTTTTTTCCTAAAATATATTATCCTTTTTTCACCTCATATGCTGACGTCTTTCTTCTTTCTCTGGAGGGGGTGGAACTGACCATCACAGCCTTCTGAGTTTTCAATACTTTCCAAATTATCCATTTTTCAAATGTCTAGGTGTGCAGAGAGGTATGAAAATGGGCACAAAAGTTGACCTCCCTCAGCTGCTGCCACTGCTTTGTTGCACTAGGAGCTGGCCAAGAATCAGACTGCTTATCTCCATGTGAGTCCTTTGTTCTACACCTACAAAAGTCACGCCTAATTTGTACAGTCCTAAAGTAAGAATGACACAACCAAATAAAGTTTAGCACACACTTCTTGAACTCTGGACATTACACCAACAACTCATACCACTGATTCACATTCCCTTAAATAATGTGCAAGTAACTGCAGGCTCCTATTTCTCGTAAGTTTTTTATACTCCTGCATGCAGCAAAATGCACATTAATTTGGAGAAATGTATCTTTGCTTGCAAAAAACAATGGTATAACTGTCATTTTACTGAAAAATACTGAAAACTAAGGTGTGAGTGTTCACATGCCTCAGCATTTTTACAAAGTTCTACGACCTGAACCAGAGAGACATCATGAGAATTTTTTACAAGGCAATATATCCTGCTTAAGAATCAAATGTACTCTAATAAAAAGGATAAAACTGAATATAATTTTCACAGAAATCACAGCAAGTTATGCACTAACAATTACAGACTATACAAATCAAATCATCCATTTTGCTAGAGATAATGAAGTCTCATTTTTGTTAATAATTTGTTGAACTGGAAAAGAAATTCTGAATCAAATTACCAATGAAGAAAGTAAATAGACTAGAATTTTCTTGACCTTCAAATTACACAAAGCAGTAAATGCAAACTCTGCTTTTCGCAGGCAACTCTCACACTTATTACAGAGTCAGAGCCTCAGGAAGTTATTAAATCTTCAAAAACATGCTCTCCCAAAGTAAGATAGGTTCGCAATGGAACAACCACCCTGCCTAATTTCATGTTAATAATTTTCATAATAAAATAACATTTTACTTTCCCTCAGTCAGTTCTGTTGGACAGTGAGAAGAGGAAAACTACTTTTTATCTTCTGTAACAGTGCTGAGCCGCAATATAAAAAAATAGCAAATTACTGTATTACAATTTTTAAACAATCACATAGTTAGAGTTTACAGAATCTTGGCAATCTTGAATCTTTGGGAAGTTTCAAGTTGCACTGTCCCTTTCAATTGAACTGTTATGGCTGCATAACTTGATTTAAACAGGCATAAGAAATGTATGAACTTGTTGTGCCTTGTTACAACATTATTTGCCTAATATGACTTACATATTTTCACTTTCTCAGGAGGCATGCTGCAGCCTACACATTTGAACCTCCTTGTCCAAAAACAGACAGTTCTTCAACCACTGTAAAAAGTGAAGCTTTGCATAGGCTTTTTTGACCTCGCACTGTGACCCTCATACCAGCATCCACAGGCTATAGGTCATGACCTCAAGAATTAGCATCATGGAAATAAGAGCCCTTCCAGGTTTAGTTACAGAACAGAACACTGTAGCAACAAATCCCTCAGTCTTCTCTAAACTGAACTCTGCAGCTTTGTTTAAACTCCACTAGAAGACAATAGATAACCCACACTTCAGTTTTCATTACTCGCACACTAAATCATCTCCTCTCCAGCTAAAGGTCTGAGCTCCTGCTGCACTATGAAAACATTCATTCAGTGTGGATCGAAAGCCAATATCATACTGCCACGAGATGATCCTATTAAAAGGTTAAAGAAACATCACTATGGAATTGAAGACTTTTGCAACGTTAAGAAAAAAGGCTGAAATAAGTAATCTCTGCTAAAATTTTATCTCCTAAGCAGGCTACTTTGCATTCACTCCCTCCGGAAAAAAAAACCTGCACATCATATGGTCTTTCGCAAGGCTGCACTCTTACTAACAAAGCTCCATTCATACTAAATTTATAACAAATAAGCTCCATAACGAGCTCCATTATATACTAAACCCTGAGCTACGTTTCTAGCCCAATCTTTCCATCAGCGAGCGCTCCGCGCTGCGTTCGCTGCCGGCAGCGGCCCCGGTGGATGTGCGCGCCCCGGGCGCCCGGGCGGCTGTTCCCCGCCAGCCGCAGCAGGGGGCGCCAGTCCCCTCGGCCTCGGGCGGCCGCGGCAGTGGGAAAACACCGCGGCGGGAACGGCGGGGAAAAGGGCACGAGACTCACCTTTCTCCGCGAATTCTTGAGGATAACTGCAGAAAAAGAAGAAGAAACAACATCATAAAGCAACGCACACCTGCAAACCCACGGCACGAAGACATGGCATATAACAGCAACCAGTTTTCAACAAGTTTTGTGGTTGAAACTCAGCGCTGCAAGTTTGCCTTGAAAATGCTGAAGTCTTTATCTTTGAAATAAAGTATTTACTCAGTTTTCCTGTGCCTTTGCAGCTGATAGAATCCCCAGTCACTTCAAGGAAGACTTGAACAAAACCAAATCCAGACTGAGCAGCCTTTTCTAGTAACATACATCCGCTCAGATATCTTAAGGTATAAAAACCCACAAAAATATCTATAATTTTAGTAAACCTTCTAAAGGTTAACAAATTTCAAAAATTTTTGTGTGCTAGTAGAACCATTAAACACATTTTGAAATAAACCAGTAGTTCAATAGGAAACAAAAGAAAAAAATCAAAAATAGTGGGTATAGCTACAGTAAATTTACAGAAATCCAAATGAAAATGCACTAATAATTAACCAGAAAGATAAAAGTAAAAGCATGCCTAAATAAGAATTCCTTTTCAAATAAGGAGATCTTAACTTATATAATGCCTAGAAAACAGAAAAAACAAAAATATTATCATCCCAGAGGGAAAACATACTTTCATATACTGTTTCTTCAGAGCTAAATCTTGGTATTTCAGAAACTGAAATAATCACAGAATGCAGTTTGATGATACAGACAAATATCAGGACAGAGTTATGTAGAATGGCATTCAAGAAGCATTCATGGGCTAAGAACTAATTGGCAAATAAAATGCAGCTGCCAAGATCATCTTTATGAACAATAAGCAGTAGTAAGGATATCAGTTTAGTTAATAAGGAGACATTGGCAAGAAATGAGCAGAAGAGAAAGGAATGGTCTAGAGATAAGAAACTGAGAAATGCAAACAGAGATAAAAGGCCAGATCTAAGAAATCCAGTGTAGCAAGTGGCAGTAACACAGTCCAACATGTGGGATGTTAAAATCAAAGAAGATTACAAATGTGCATGTATTTCGTAGCCTGCATGAAAAGCAAAACACTGTTAACAGTGAATAATATTACAGGAAATGAGGAAGGCATTAGAAATTAAAATAAGATGTGAAACCATGGGGTAACATAAATGAATAGTAAAAGGTTCAGTGTCAATATGCTCATAAATGCAGGTTCCCTCTCTTTGATATTTCATCATCCAAAAAAGCACCAGTCAGTCAAGAAAAAAGTCAGTAGCACTGTATCTGCAAGACATCTGTACAGTCACAGTTAACTCAAAAAGCCAGAATGGAAAACACAGGAAGAAAAAATAAATAGATAAAATACTACTTTCTTAAAAGAGAGTATGAGAGAGAGCTAGTTCCCTAAGCATTTACAGTCTGAATGAAAAGAACACAAAACTTCAAATACAAGATTTTGGGACACATCTCATGTCTCCCTCCAGTCAGCGCCCTCACCAGATGACTGTGCTGTCCTTGAAATTATAAACAAGTTGCCACAGGGGCAGAAGCATGCCATCAATGGAATGCGTAGGGAGATAGCACACAGCTGTCTCACACCAGCTGAGTATGGTGATAGGAAGCTCATTCTCATCCTCAATACATTATTTTTCTCATGTTTAATGAATCTTACCAAAGCAGAGGTGAAGGCAAGCTTTGCCCAACTAGCTTGCAATCAGGTTTCAGAATATTAAACAATTCAAATGGGACAAATCATTCTGATCCCATTTCTTACTAAACTGTAGCAGCTTTGAGAAGACTTGAACCCATACAGACTTTTTGAAAAAATCAGACCTAGACAGATTTTTTTAATCGTTAATACGATTAATGTTTATTAAAAGATTGCATAAAACTTTAAGATATCAGTAAGTGACTAACATATTAAAGCCATGAAGTTCACTTACCTAGCCTTAATATCCTTTATCTTCTTAAGAAGAACTTCCCTTCTTTCTTTTGCTTTCTTGGATAGATTTTCTCCTTTTAGTGTTTGGGAAACAAATGTTTCAACATCTAAATAAAGAAGAAAATAAATACACCTCAAAAAAAGACAAAATACTGCTGTAATGAGCTTGTCCTGATACTACTGTGAAAAAAATAAGAAAATTATTTTCAGCCCTACTCACAGCATAGTTAACAGACATTTTAGATTCTAAATGGGATACATTTGTTCTCTATCTACTTATGCTTAGCACAGCAAATCCTACGGTGACATTTGATTCTTGCTCACTTAATTATGCTACGTAAGTCCTAATAAATTGCAGTCCTATAACAATTACTTTCCATCACCTAAAGTAAAAGACAAAGCTAAAACATGGAAATAGCCTTTATGCATATATTACTGCCATGTTATTTCAGCAGTTCAAGTTGCGAAGATGGTTGGGCAATTTATTATTTCAGCAGTAACACTTACCCAGATACTAATATAGCTCACTTACTGGTTACAGTATTTTCAAGTGCTCCCACAATGCCTCTGAAATCACTGACTGACTAAAGATTCATATCCAAAGTAATCCTGAAAACTATTAGGTAAGCAAATTAACCATATCAAAGGAGTCCAGTGTACTTTAAATTAAGTACACCTCCACTTGTAGAATCACAAACTAAGACTCTAGCCTTCACTCTAAGTTTTAATTCTTACTCAGATTATACTTTTATATAGTCATGTATAAACAAAGCATTCCACAAAAGTTACCACAGTTTTTTTTAATATAGTAAATATCCATTCCATAGGATAAAAAGAATGAAGTGTATTGAATTTGTGGGAGTGTAACTCCCCTGGTAGTATGTTTTCCTTATTGATTAAACAATGGCAAAAAACAACACTTGACATTTCTTATAGTTACCAATCAACATACAATTATCCCAAAACCAGAAAAGGGGAAATACAACCAAAAAATCCTGCTTGTTAACATAAATGTCTCACCTGTCTGAGTAACAATTGCTCATTGGATAAGAGAAAGCATTTCTGGGTAACAAAACAGCTTCTCACAGTGCCTGCCCACCCCCATAGACACACACACAGACACATATATATACCTTGGCTCTCTCTGTATAGATGCAAATGCATATGAATAGTACTATTTTAATCCTATAACTTTTCCAATCAGATGAGACATTCCATTTTAATACAGAAACATAAATAACAGCCAATTAAGTACACAACTGTCTTCTTGCAAAAGTTTACATGAATATTTACTGCAGATTTCCTAAATGAGAAACTTAATTGCCTGCTTTTTTCTTCATAAAACAGAAACATATCACCCTTTGTATTACAGGATGCAAGAAAAAAAGTCAAAAGTTCCCCTTTAAGAACACTAGCACAGGTATTACAAAAATGTTCTTCTTTACAAATAATTCACTAGATTATTATTTAAATGTTTAGATTACTGTCCTCACCAAGTGCAGCAAAAATAATAATTTTTATAGTACTTCAGAGTTCTGAAGTATGACATTGATCTTCCTCTCTCCATAAGACAGAGAATATTCCCATTGCATTTTCCAAAGCAATCCTGAATGGGGGAGACCTTCACTCAGTTCTGTGGCATTCCTTCTTTAAAAGGACAGAAGGAAAGGCACTTAACATGTATTAATGCATCCTCCAGACATACCCCCAACAGCCTCTATGCTGCAGACCAAGAATGCCTACAGGGATTTTTTCCAAACCCATAGAAAAAGTACACATCTTCGTAAATTACAATGATTGAAATTGCCAATCAAGCCAGCAGAGGAGAACCCACAGAACCCAACAACATTGACAAATTACAAAACTAAGGTCAAAAAACCGATACTTTTACTATTCAGAGCAAAAATCAAAACAGTTCAAAATAAATCAACAGTTTTTCTCTCAATGAAACCTAACAGGATTTTCCAGCACAAAACTAGCTTTCACTTGAAGAGGAACAGCCTGATTAAATATTTATTTTTCCATACTTTCATCTATTTATTTTAAAAATTAGATAGCAGCTTCAAAGTTCTACCTAGGAACCAACATGCAAAACTTTAGAGGAATTAGTCATGTTTATAAATCAGGAGCAATACTCGCACAGTAACCTTTGGACACTAATTAATCACAAAACTTGGATTCAGAAGTCTTCATTTAAACTCAGTGGGCTTCTTTACTTCTTGCAAAAGCTCAACCCAGGTGAGAATTCTGCCGTCTCAGATTCTGACTGTCAAAGTTTTATTCAAATCCAAACGTTGAAATAACACAATTAAGGAGTATGTGGGGAAGAGAAACCAAGTTGATTATTATAAAAAATGATTACCACTTCTGGCTTAAAATACACTGTGGATACAAAAATTTCAGGACTAACTATATTGCTGACAGATTTTGTTGTTTTCCAGAAAACCCCGGACTTCAAAAGCAGAAATAATAGAGAATTTTCAACCATGGAAGAACAGGGCAGAAGTAGATGCTCCATTTACGCTCAGTATAAGTAGAGTTGGAGGAGAGAGGCAGGAGGAGAGCAAGCATATACAAGTTTGTCATTTCTAAACAGCAGCAGTTACAGAAAACATCCCTGGGATGGCTTCCCTCTCACATGAGTATGTGAAACAAGTTCTCCAAGCTTAGGTGTACCCACAGTCAGGGTGCACTGTTCTCATCATGGAACACTATTACTTCCATATGTCCAGAGATATCATATGGCTTGATTCATCACAACCCCAAAATACAAAGACAGATCTGACATACACATGATGCTAAAGAAGCAGTTTACCTGAGAATTACATTTTACAGTATCACATATATTTCTTATCTACTCAGAGTTACACAGTATGTTATATATCTTGTTTTAATCTACTGTTGTAAATCCATCCAGAATGTACCAGATGCAGAAGATGAGTAACATCGTAAGCTTCTCTGGACAAGAAGCCAGCAAGTCATCTAAGTTATGATCATCTCTTCACTTCCTGTACCTCCACACTGTGGAGGAATATGGACTGCCTTAACATAAGGAAATGTCCCTGTAATTTCTCTGACCTTCCACAAAGTGATTTATGTAGGAATTAAAACAGAACTTGGGACTTCAGTATGGCAGATCCAAGTTTAATACAGTAAACTTCAAAGAGAAGCAGCAAAATGTACCCATTTCTCACCACTATTCTAGTCACATACTTCCTCTCCCCTCTCCAGGATGATCCACAATTTGGTCTCTCCTGTACTAGTTTAATGCTATTCAGAAAACAAAACTACTCCCCACAAGCACTTCAGTGTAGACCTGTTTCATGCTTCAGCAGCAGCTGATCCATCAAGAAATTTTAAAAGGAATAAAAGATAAATTCCAGAAAGAAAACCTCTTTGAGCAGATCTCTGGTCTAAAAGCACTTTAACTAATCAGTTACCCCAGAGGGAAAAAAAAACCGAAGGACATATTCCCATAAATTCTTCCTAATGAATTGAGCAGCTATTTAGTGTCACACATTGCAGACATTTACTTGTTCCACTGAAAATACAAAAATAAAAAATAAACGTAAAAAACACTAAAACAAATAAAAACAAAAAAAGAAAAATACACAGTGGAAACCTACTTAACACCTCTTTTCTTAAGCTTGTGTGTTAGACTGCTTGATAGCTTAAATGGCCATACTTGTTGCTCTGTTTCTTAAAGATGGTGATGTTAAATTTGCTTGCACCATACCCCAGAGAAATTATTTGCCTGCAGGAATGAACAAAAGCTACCAAACTGAAAGATACAATTGATACAAATCACTCACAAATTGCTCTGCCAATACAGGTTACAAACTGACCGAAAAGGAAAGTCACACCTCAGTCTAGCTCTGTCCACTTCAACCAGCTCATACAGTCCAAAACAAGTGCCAGTTCACAGAACAGTCAAAAGCTAAAAGCCATTGTAACTTCATTTTCATCTACAGTCCTTTTACATGCAGAAAAGCTAAGATTTATTTTGCATTTCATTGTTAAAACAGTTTATGGTTCTCTTTTACTTCAATTATTACAAACAGACAACACTGCAAGATTTTAATTGTTTTAAAGCTTTTGGAGCTATTTTCTTTAATGAAGACTGGAACCACACAGATGGAATTTTTCAAGAACATTGTAAATTTCTAGCCCAAAGCAAGCACTGTGTTAAAGAGTGCTGAGCATAACAAATCATAGCACGTTTGTTGTTTACAGGATTTAATATTGTAAATGTAAGTCACAGTTAATAAACAAAGATGCTTAGGATAGAACTACCTCAATTTTTTGTCAGGGTGGACCAAGCAGATTCCCACAGAAGCACTCAAAGACTATGTGCTGGGTTGTTCTTTCTCCCCTCCTCCAGCAGATAACCAAAATGTTATCCAATCACATTATCAAGTTAATCACTCCATCATGGACACATCAACTGATGAGTTGACACCATTCAAAGACAAGAATCAGAAAGTGGCAATGAGATAGGAGCATCTCCAGGCACATGGCAGGGCCCATGGCCCAAGGAGAAAGCAGGCTGGTTTGGAGGCTGAACAAACACCCGTCATGTGACCAGGGACACTCCAGGGGACAACCTGGCAGTTGTACTGCCACTGGCATGAGAAGGCAGCAGCAGCTCAGAAGAGCAATTCCTGCAGCCACCAGCCTTTTCTCTCCTCCACCTCAAGGACCCAGAGAGCCAGCACCGGCTGCCAGCCAGAGAATTTGGAACGGCAGGCCAGAGAATTTTGGGAGATAGCTGCAAGCTAGGCACATTTATTACACACATACCTTCCAAAGGTGACCAATACTAAACAGACTGCCATGTATCTTTCAGCTTTACACAGGCTGGCATCAGAAAGCAATTAATTAATCTGATTTCAAAGTTGTCATGCGATTCATTAATAGGGAAAAAGCCTGAAGACAAACTGCCAAGCAATAGCTGTCACTGCCTGTTCTCTTAAATAAAGAAATATTGGAGGATTTTGCTTTTGCTCTCCCCCTGACTTCGCAACTATGTTTTAAAGTCTCTCTCCAGAGTTTGCTAAATTGACTTTTAAATATATATACACTTAATCAGAAACAGAACACATGATGTAAAATACAAGTGACTGAACTTCAAGATGTCTAAAAATACCACATTTATCCAGCCTAACAAGAAGGTGAGCATTCCTTTTAGTGCAAAGTCCTGGAAAGGACTGCCTTTAAAAACTGCTGTACCTTAAATCCCCAGAAGCAAGGTTATGTTGCTGTGTTGACACATACAAAGTAAGTATGATGAAAAATGTTGATGCTTAACAGTTTTTTTAGTGATTTTAAAAGCAGAAGTATACACAGATTGCTAAGACTCCTCAAACAAAGTAAATCGATAAGGCATGTCTTTTAAAAGATTAAAAAGAAAAATTTTAATCAAGTACTATATATATATATATAGTTATATATCTATCTCTAATCTCATTGGATGAGTAGTTGAGCATCCTCTCTCTACATTAAAGAGGTGAGAAAAGATGAAGCTGTAACATATTAAGCATATAATGAAAAAAAACCACACCAGTACAAATCATGATCAAGTTACAAAGTGATTCCAAATGAACTATAATAAAAAACGTTAAGGATTAACCTGAAGATTTACACTGTATGCCACATTATGCTGTGTCCATTGTGGTTTGTTGACATATGATTATGAAAGAAACGTAAACCCAGTCAGATGAGAAAGATAGACTCCATGTTAATTGAAAAAGACAAACTAAGTGAATAATGAGTATATAAAAAATAGCCTATGCCATTTTTATCACCCATATATGACACTTATTCCCAAATTTATGGCAGAGACAATTGAACTATGTTTCAAATCACTGGAGGTTATTTCTTACCAGGAGTCCCTCTGTGCATTTTTTTCACCTCACTGTTTCTAATCTTACTCCATTACTATAGAAACACACACATACTACCAAAGCTGTAAATACATGTCTACTTAAAATATGTCTACAATAATCCCCCTGGTTTATCTTGTGCAGATGGATTCTTCAGCAAGAACTGGCATTTGTAAAAGCCTTGGAAACATGGAAATGATACTTTTAAAAAAGAGTAAAGTTTTAAACAACAGTGTTCTAAATTTTAACCAATCAAGAAAGAAGAGCCACTCTGTACCCAGAAGGCTTTTTCTATGACAGACATGTAAGGAGAAAGTCCAGGAACAGCTGACATGGAAAATGAAAATGGACAGTTTGTTTTTCGGGGACTGGGGTAAATATAATCAACGTAGTCCAAAAATAAAAGGTAAGCAACTCACGCACTGGATCCAATGTCTTGTAGATTTCTTGCCTTGCCCTGTTCTGCAAGCTATTTCCAAGATGCAACCAAACAAGTAGGTAAACAGTACAACTTGAAGAAAAAAATAAGCGGAATCACACAGAAAAAGGTGATCTGGACAATATAACTAAGCATTTAAACAAACTGAATAATATCTGGGTAGAAATGATCCTTAGGACAAGAACATTGGTTTCTATTTAGGTTTGGGGTTTTGCTTAACAGAACAGGGAAAATGGTATTAGGATGGGATATAAGGTTCCATAAAAACTAGAGAAAATTTTATCCCATTTTCACAGTGGAAGTATTTGTAACTTTCAAAATACAAATACAGAAGATTCAAACAAGAAATACTGCCAAATGCAAAAAGAAAATTGAACAAAAGACAAAGAAATATCACACATACTACAGTCACGTGCGTCATGAACAGAGGAAAAAATAATGATACACATATCTAATGATCATGACACCATCAAAAGCTGTGAAAAAATAAAGTAGTCTTATCTCCAACTAAATCTTCATTACTGAAAAAAATCTCAAGAATTTTTTTTCTAGTCAAGATGACTGAAGAAACCAGTCTGGTTTACATTACAGAAGAAATAATATTCCCTTGGGGGAAGAAGGCCTTCAAAGTCCTCCTCGGCTATGAACAAGACAAAACTTACTGAGGAAAAAGAGATGTGAGCAGGCCTCCAACAATCTATGTAACCAGCAACAATTTGAGGGGACAAAAAAGAGAAACATTCCACTTCGCCAGCCACCCACAAAAATATCATGTAAACACGACAGAGGATGCCTTTTCAAAAGAAGAAAAGGCAGAGTAGGGAAGGGCTTCCTTCACTAAATTCCACTGTCTCAAGCATCATCTGTAAGTGCAGGGACATGGGTGGGGAATGAAGAAGTTACATACACCACCACACTACTCCAAGGTGTAAAGAGGGAGATAGGAGAGCAACAGACTTACTTTCTCCTCCTACCAGGAGTTCAACTCACGAACAGAGGACCCTGTTTCTGTCTCCAGTGTTTCCCTCCTACCACTTGAACAAGTCAGAGAAGAAGATTGTGCAATCCCAATAATCCTCTGCAATAAGTCTATTGCCACACTGACCTTTCCCCTTCAACTTCACAGAAACAGCTTCCTCCTGTTTCCTACTAATGCAGTTAGCCCTGAGCTCAAGCTGTGCTTCTGCCTGGAACATTTCAGCGCCACTGATATGCAACTATAATGACCCTGCCAGCATGTGTGACAGAATTTGTTTTTGTGTTAAAGATATAATATTGTTTAGGTTCAAAGTAAAGCACTCACAAGTCAGAAAATTTCCTGTGCAACTTTAATTCATCCCCTGGTGTGTTTATTCCCATTATCGCCATGTTTAACTACAGGAGCACTTAGTATGTTTTCCAGTAGGATCCCTACTTGTTCAGCATGGTGGGTGGACATACTCCAACCATCAATCAAGGGTAAGCAGGGATAAGGAAATCCATATGATCGTTCCTCCACTTGTTGCAGATGTTGGAAATCATAGGCA
Organism: Hypocryptadius cinnamomeus; assembly: GCA_013400635.1. Lineage (NCBI taxonomy): Eukaryota > Metazoa > Chordata > Aves > Passeriformes > Zosteropidae > Hypocryptadius > Hypocryptadius cinnamomeus. The sequence goes on from VYZP01025565.1 coordinate 15,914, forward strand.
AAAAGGCCAAGAAAAGGAGGAAGAGTGGAAGAGCACAGTATCTATGAGATTTTGCTCCTGTGAGGGCCTCTCTGCTACGTGAACACCAGACTAAAATGCAGTGCTTGTGGCTACCCATTAGCTGCATGTTCTCAACTGAACCTGATATGAAGAAGTGCCTGGCACCTGTAATGGCCACTTACATAGACATCCAACTCATATTATTATCTGGAGAAACCAGCACAGCATGGAGGCAGGTGAATTTGAATTCTAATTCTGTTCCACCATTGATTATTTTTTGCGACCCCAATCACATCTTGTTTATTATACTAATTTTACCGATGGGAAAACAATATTCCCTCATCTCAAAGAGGTGCTGGATCAATAACTGTAAGCCATTAAAATAACACATTAAAAAGCACCCTCGAAGAAGAGCATGCAGAAATTAATAACTATCTACTAACTGTGGTCTTTGTATTGTGCAACAGTTTCTCGATGAATAGTAAAGATATTACAGAGCTCCCTTCCCTCCTCCATTACCATACATCTTCACTACAGGAATAGTTTGAGCAAAAAAAAAAAAAAAGAAGCCTACATAAAAGATTGTGAGATCCTACACATACCAGTGAAAGAACTGCTCATACAGTTTACTGGATTACTGGATTACAGTTTACTGGATTACTCTCATTCCTAACTTCCATGCACTTGACTGATAACCTTAAAAGAGAGAGTTAAACACAAACTGTAAAAAGTAATGCCATTATTTATTTTTCAAAAATAAGCAGGTTATTTAATTTTGACACTGTATAACCTTACAAGGTTAACCTTGAAGGTAACAATTAAAAGCTGCAAACAATTAGTTACATGTAGTAATAATAAAATATTTAAAGATCATTGGTAAATCATTCCATTGCCTTCTTAACTTCAGTTCTATAGACAGCACAAAAGGAAACGAGAAAAACTAAAGCTGTACATACTCTACAAACATTAGATACCTGTATATAACTTAGGCTGCTGCTCATAGTGACTCTGAAAGTACATTACATCTTGAGGAAAAATAGGTGTTCTTGGTTTCACTTCAAAATACAAACTTCTGTGTCCCTCTTTCCATGGCAGACTGGGTAAAGATGGGGAGAAGGAAGGAAGGAAGGACAAGTTGTGTACATGAGGAAGAAATCATGATCTCAAATGATCCCACCTGCATCACATCCTTTCCCTCAATAAAAATTTTTAAAGCCCTTAAACATTGAAGAGTTTCAAGATGAGCTTCATTCAGTGAAACTAGCACCAAAACAAACATATATGCTCTGTATCTGACCATGAGTTCCAGAATTCAGTATTGCCACAGAAAATACCAAAATTTAGAAAAGCACTCTAAGGGTAATTATTTTTTCTAAATGATTAAGAATCTATTCCATCATATGAAATCATGAGAAGCTTTCCTTTTTTTTTTTTTCCTGTGGCCTTCCATGCAAATTTTAACTACAGATGGTATGATATGCAAGTAACATAAAAACTGCAGTTATAAAACACTTCAGACAGTTGGCAGAAGATGAGATGTGGTGAGAGCAATATGTTTCAAGCATTAGCTCTTTCAATCAAAGTGTTAAAAAATAGAATAGTCTGTAAAGGTGATGAGCTGCACTAGACTCTGGCAGGTGCCCAGCCATGTAATTGAGTGCTTGGCCTCAGAAGGAAGATTTCAAAAAGCATGGGTAATTTGAATGGCAAAGTCAGAGCTACACAAGTTCCTGCGGCAGAAACAGAAGTTGTCAGAAAAGTCTCACCGAAATTAAAATGGTTTCGGGATACCAAACTTTTTGATAAAGATACCAGAAAACCCAGCCTTTAAGCATACTATTTATTTTAATTAACATCAACAACCAAAAAAAAAAATTAAATACGAGTTCTTTGAGGTAAAAGATAGCCACTCGCATTCGGAATTCCGTACTAGTACTATAACCTTTCACGGTAAGAAATCACCCCATTCCCACGCTCCAGCGCATCCTGAGAGCATGGACAGTCACGGTCAGAGGTGTGTGACTGATGTGACAATACTCCAGCAATTCAGCAACCCTTTCGTCCGCTCCTCAGCTGTTCAGCGGGGAAGTTCATTACTTTTTTTCGGCCGATGCGGGCAGTTTGCCCTGCTAGCACACCCCGAGGGCAGTGACTTCCTCCGGATGGCTCTGCGGTCACCCGGCGGTCACACGCCCCGCATGCCTGTCCGGGGGAGCCCCCGAACACCTCACCCCGGCTGGCGCCCGCAGCCCCGAACTGGGGGGGCGGTGTCGGATCCCGGGTGCGGACGGGGGCTGCGGGCGCCCAGGCGGGAGGGGGGCCGGCCCGCTCCTTCCTCCCAGCGGGGAAGCGAGCCGGAGCGCTGCGGCTCCCCACGGACCGGCACGGGGGGAGGAAGTAGCCGGGGAGGAGGAACTGGGGGGATGGGAAGGAGAGAACCCCTGAACCCGTGCACTGGAAGCGATCGCCCAGTGCCCACCGAGGAGCGCTCCGCCGCGGCTCCAGAGGCTGCTGCCCCGCACGCCCCNGGGCGTGGCTTCCCGCCACGAAGGCGGTGCTTCGGCGCGCTGGGGGCGGGGGTTCGAGGCACGGGGCGGAGCTTCATGCTGCGGGGGCGGGGCTTCCCGCCGGCTCGCTCCCCCCGCCCCGCCCAGCGCCGCGCTTGCGCTTCACGGCCTCTCCCCCCAGGCTGACCGCCCGCCGTGAGGGCGCGTTCCGCCCCACGTGACCGCTGCCGGCGGCCATCCTGCGTGAGGGCACCGCGCCTGCCGCCCCGCGCCAGGAACAAACGTGGCGCTCGGCGCCGGCTCCCTCCGCGCGTTCCGCCCCGAAGGGCAGGAGAAGTTGGCTATTGGATAAGAATGACCCCAGGCCTCTCTCTGATTGACCCATTGATTGTCCCGCCCACTAAGCCGGGGCCTGGCGTCCCCCGCTCCTCCCAGAGGGGCGTGCAGGGCTGGGTGGGTGGGTGTGGAGAGTGGTAGTTTGGGGATTTAATTTCTTCCAGACATCTTTCCATCTTTCTTTCAGGGCGCGATGCCGACGTTTTCCCTCTCGGCTTTCTGTCATTGCCAGTGTCAGGGTTTAGCATGGCAGACAGCCACAGCCTACAGCCCAGTGCCTGTGCCAATGTCCCAGTGATTGCAGCTGGCAAAATCAAGCCGTGGGACTCGAGGAAGTCATTGAAGCAGTGGGAACAGGCCCGTTCGTATTGGTGTCTGTTAGCACAGGTGTGTGAGCAGCGGCAAAAAGAGATGCTGTTGCTAAGCAACACATCTGGGCTGCTAGAAGGGCCAGCTTCGCTGGAGTGTTGCTTGTGAGGCAGCTTTTGTGTGTTTTTCCCACAAATCCCTAGTTGTATGTATTTGGAGCACATTGATGATGTAATATATTTAATGTAGAAATAGTCAAAGTAAACTCTTAGCATGTGTTTCTGTGCCCTGGATGGTTTTGGCTGTATCTGTGTTATTGCTGCAGAAAGTGTTTGTGTTAGAGCTGTGGTTATGTTAGCACATCTGTATATCATACCAGCGTAGGAAAAACACCAATTGAAAGAAGTTCCATTTATGAAATTTCAGCTTTATACCAGTGTAATTACATTAATACTTGTGGCACAGCTGGCAGTATGGCTGTGTCAGTCAGGTATTAAACAGTTTCCTACTTCTGCTTGGTGTAGCTGTGGCCACTGAAGTCTGCAGTGTAGACGTGGTGTTAGATTATATTGTTCTCCTGACCTCTCACATCTCTTTTAATCACATGGAGCAACTCATTTCAAATACATCTGTGTTTTCAAAGCATTGCAGCTTTATTACCTGGCTTTATGGCTAGCCTGGCTGAAACTCAAGCAGTGAACTAATTGACCTGTATAATGTTGTGTAATGGTTTTTATGTTGGTTATCTAATTTCAATTCAACTATAATAAACATGCACAAGCATCTGGGTGCATATGTGTATAAATAGATCATGCCTCTTTATTTGTATAAATACCTACTACTCATCTGGTACAAGAATATATTTGATTAATTTTTCTGTAGTTGGCAAGGAAGGCTCTTTGGGCTTATGTTAAATTACACATTTCAGATGTGCAGTCTTGGGAAGCTGCCATAAGGAATAGGAAAATGGCTTGTAGTCTAATTTGCTTGCCCTTTTTCAGGTTAATCATAATCCTACTTTCTTGTGTTGACTTTATGGCACCATCCATTTCTGTTCCAGAAATCTGTCACTTGAACTCTGTTGTAGTCTTTGTTTTGAGATCACTCTCCTGATAATTTATTCCATATGTTTACCATTTGTGTAAACTTTTCCTGTGTTTCAGAACATAAGATGGGAAGAAATAACTTACCTTTATTATTTCCCATCCCCCATACTCCAGCCACTCTGGAGTCACTCTTTTTCTACTTACTCTTTTTGTTAAAGACCTCCTTGTTGCAGTGAAGACCAGCCCATCACACAGTCATCAAGATTTGTGACCCAGACCTATTTTAAGCCTTGTTAAGTTCCAGATTTACTCATAGTTCCCTAATTTTTAAATCTACCACTAATAGGAAGCATAATTCAAAACAGACTCCTTCCTGAAACAAGTCTGGCTTCAGTGCTGTTTCAGCCTGGTTTCTGAGGATTCCACAGCTTGTGCCTCATCGAAACCAGACACACCACTTGCCTAATCAGGCCCATGGATCAGGGGTTCTCAATGTGTGGGAAGTAACGCAACAGGGAACACACAGAAATTTATTGTCCTTCTGTGTGAGGAGAGCTATGAAAACAGAGAATTCAGGAGGAGTAGCCTACCTGGATCTGCAGAGAGCCTACAGCAAGGCAGCTGTGGGAAGAATATTCCCATTCAGGAGCAGCATCACTGCTGCCTTGCCTCCCTGAGGAAATGTGACATATCTGGTTTACTGGGAAATCCAGCATTTTTCCCTTAAACGTTCCACACTTCTGCAGCCATGCTTTTAAAATTTAGATTCTAGAAGATGAATGAAAGAGGACCTGTATGCAGCTGCTCCTTGTTCTGTACATGTCCTTTAATAGAAAATTAATTGGATTACAGTGCATGCTCCCTGCACTATTTCACACAGGCAGCAGCAGCCTCATTGGGGATACTCTGTGTTCTCATCTCTTGGCCCTGTTGGCTGTCTGTCTTCTTTTGCTGGCCTCCAAACAAAACAGCTAGTCAATAGTCAGAATATTTCTATCTTTTAATTATTTAATTACATTGAACAGTAGTTGGCAAAGATTTCTGGTATGCACATAGAGCTGTTAAATGGAAGGAGCACTGACTTTCTTTACAGAATTGCTTTCTTTATACACACAAAAACTGTGTTTAAAAAAATCAGGAAATTATCTTATTGAATGACAGTGCTCTAAACATGGCACCCCTGTATGCTCTTTGACTGTGGTTGCTGCACTGAAGAAAAGCAGAGCCTTTTTCTTGCCTCTAACAGTGGGAAAGCACATTCAAACCCTTTTTCCTCTGGCAAAACATCGTTAATGTTTTCTTGGGATTTGCTGCTACTATTCAAGTTTAAATTACTTCCTCACAGGGAGAGATGCATTCAGGACATCACAACAGTTGCTTTGAAAATAAGTTTACACATTAACTTTGAAGCATAAAGAAAAGCTAATACTTCATGTAACAACTCATTATGATTTTGTGTATCTTCTTCTATTCAGAATACATCTCCATGAAAGCTTCCTATTTTGCTGTCCTCTTACAGGCATATTATAAAGTAGCAAAATCCTTGAGGCATTCAAATATTGTTTGCACAGTTGAGTTGCATTGACTGTACTATGTTAGAATGTGGAAACATGGGCTTGCATTTAGAATTCAGCCCATCAAACATGATCTGAACACACTTTTCAGTTTATGGGATGATCACAAATGGAACTAAAATATACTCAGCAAGACTGTAAAAATTTTGAACACCAGGTGTGTGTTTCTTTATTGGTTTGTATGCTGAAAAATTGCCACAGCAACATTTTTTCCTGCAGCTTGGAGGCTTTGGTGTCACTGTTTAGTGTTCTGAGTTATAAAACTGATGCACTTTGCTTTGTGAAGGCAGCCTACCTTTTATGGAGTACTTCCCAGGTCAGTACTGTCTTGCTCTCAATGTTACCTGGTTTTGTTTTACAACCTCGGTTTGAGTAATTCCCAACTCCCGGGTTTAAAAACACATCTCAAGAAACACAAGTCACTCCCTTCCATCTTCATGTTTTCCCAGCTATACAGTCACAGAAAGGTGATGAACTGAAACACTCTAAGAATTGTCCCCTAGATAATTTTCTATATGCCATATCGTAACTACCCATTCAGCTTTCCCAGCTATTGGGTTTGATGCTGAAATGTTCAGCTTTCCAAATATGGGGCAACAAGGGCATAGCTTTTCATTTTGTACTTGACTATTTTCCAGCAATGCCTAACTGTACCTAAGAATTACCTCTGCAAAGAAAGACTGGTGTATCTGTTATCAAAACTACAGGATAGTTAATGTAATTTTGAGTTATGTTTCCTAAATGTGGGAAACATTTTTGCATAAGAATTTTTTTTGCCTGAGCATCCATTTGATTGTATAGGATTGTGCATTATTTAATATTTTATTAGAAAAAAAAATATTATGTGTCTCATCAAGTTCAGTGTCTTATTAAAAAAAAAAAATATTAAGAAAGCTCCTATCAGATAAAGGCTTCAGAGTTTCAATAAGATCCTGTTTAGAGGTGACTTTCCAGCTGGATTGATTCAAATGGAACATCCTGAAAGTTTTGGCACAGGTATGAAATTTCAGTCAACATTTTTTCTCATAAAAATCTATGAAATCTAGCCAAAGATAACTCCCCAAGTGCTACAGAAGAACACTTCCTCTGCTTATCATGCAAGTGGTGCCAATGAAGTTTGGAGACAACCAGATAAATAAGAGTTATGAGATTTCAGCTCATACTAAATCCATTTGTTCTTGTTTGTATCTCACCCTTTGTTCTTCAACATCTGAAATTCTGAAGAAGTGAAGACTCTTCCTCTCCCCATTTCTCCTCTTCAAGATGTATAGAGATGTCCTGATGGGTATTTCTGCAGATGAGTATGGTTCTAGGAAGTGGGGAGGGAAGCTTTGTTTGACTGGAGTTAGTAATTAGATCTTAGGTAAACTTTTCTTGACTCCCCCTATACAATCTTGATGTCTAATGAATATTTTGGAACCGTGAAGATTCTTAGTAACACTGCAGTGATTAAACATGCTAAAACATCATCTTGCATTCTCCAGAAGTAAAACGTCATCATTCTTTGAGAGGTAGATTAAATAATGAGGAACTATGTAATCTCTAATCTAAATTTAGTGATCTTTCTAGTTCTTTTTGCCTCTTATTAACTATGCTATAATGCATTGAGTCCTATTTTAAACAAATTATACCATAGATAATGGAATTAATGAAGAGTACTTTTCCTTGCCTTTCTGTATGAAGAGCTATATCCTTTTCCTATTGCAGTGGAATGGGTTCTATCTATCTATCTTATCAGTTCTACTCCTGTGCCATAAGGCACTCAATGTCATCTGAGCCACTGCTCTGATTTTTCTTCTCCGTGCTTCTTCCTCCATCACTGAGAAAGGGACAGCATTTTTTTGTGGCCAGTTTGGAGGGATTGCTCTGTCTTTTGGCCTTTCAGGAAACTCTGCAGAAGAGAACAGGTACCCACTGAGCCCAGGTGACTCTTCTGCAGTGGTGTCATTAGCCTGGCTCTCCATCCTTCATCCAGCAGCTGATTTTCAAGAAATTTAAGAAAGTAGTATCTGAAGACTGTATCTACGAGATACAGCAATCTGATTTTAGGGAGAAATCAATAGGTGGACAGGTGTCCTTATGTAATCAAGCAAAAATTGTTACTTTGGAGACATGGAGGTAAATTTGACGATAATTAGCAGAAGCCTTGGGGCACGGGCAGCTTAAGTGTGCCTGTCTGTGTTTTGTATCGGGGCAATCCCCTTTTTAAATTTCCCTCTTCTGTGTGTTGTAGAAGGAACAGTAAGAAAAAAGGGGGTGGGGGATGGGGTTTCAAGAGTTGCAAAGCTTTTCTGTGTAATGCTGTATTTCCCTTCACAGGGGAAATAAACCAATCAGTTTTAAAGTGGAACTGAATCATAATCAGAGTAAAATCTGAATAAAATTTGTGCATTAAGCTATGGAATACAGGCTCACAGCCTCTAAACTGCCAGCCTTCAAAAAGAAATAACTTTCTGAACAAGTGGCATTTCTCAGAGATACACCAAACCTTCAAATAAATTTGTGAAGTGGTAAGCTAAGAGTTAAAAAAGAAGCTGCTGTGGTATTTTTTAAAAGTCAAAGTGCACTTTAGAAGAGTGATTCCATCAGCCTAAAAAACGAATATGTGACAGATTATTGTTTAACTAACAAGAAGAGCTAAATGTTTCATCATATGCATAGGCATTAGCTCTCTATCTTTTTAAAACAGCTCAAATGAATTTTCGTCTTAATGTGCTCAACCCGGTGTTTTTCCTTGCAGGACTCCTAGCTTTTTTTTTCTTTCCCTGCTCTTGTGATTGCCACAAAGAGTAACAAATCTGAAAAATATCATAAAATTTAAAATTAGATATTTTTAATTTTCTGAATTCAGCATTGTTTCTGGGAAACAGATGAAAATCTTCAGATTTCATATAGAAAGGACTGGTCCAAGTGAGGCAGATATATAGGCTTATTTCTTGCCATGCAAACTCATTTTCCCTACAAGATGAGCATCATCAATTACCTTCTTTAAAGTGATACATAGATATGTAAAATATCATGCCAAATAAGAAGCATTTGTTTTCTCCGCTAGAAATGGCATTTGATTTCATTTTATTTAAGTGCTGAACTGATAAGCTTCACCTCGATGGGTTTAGTTTACGCTGTGAACTATTATTTTGTAAAATAAAGAACCTTGAAAAACTCCTGATGCAAATACACTTTATAAATAAAGTGTCTTCTGGGATATCACATGACTTACAGTGAGAATACCCAATTAATAAAATAGCTTTTCTCAGCAAGTATTTCTACAGTAATGTCCATAAAGTACAGTGTGCCTGGCTAAAAGTATTCCAGGACAATCATAGCAATATGCTAAAGAGGACAAGCAGACTTCAAGCCAATATTGTCTCACTTTTTTTTTACTTCTTAATTTAATAAAAAGCTCTGAATACAGAGACTGATGGGTTTTCAAGTTCTGACTGACGGGTTTTCAATTGATCTTGATGTTTTATAGCTCCCAACACTTGGATAACTAAGCACCTTACTAACCCAACCAAAACAGAAACCTTAGGAGGTAAAGAGGAGTTATTACCCCCAGGCTGTAGAGGCAGTGCCCAGAAGAAGAAGTGGTTTTGCCAGACTTCTGTCTTCTCGACAGGGGAAGTATGCGGCAGCCTGTGGAGATCAGATCACAGAAATCCTGAACAAGTACATCCACTGCTGGGCCATACCACCACTACAGCAGGCCACTGTAATCCTTCAGCTGTCACTGGCTCACTGGAAGATTATTTAGGAAGGAATTTAATTCCTGTCCTTTCTGTGATAAGTTTTATGTATGGAGTCCTTATATTTCTGCAGTCCCAGAGTGTGCATTTTGGGGCTACCCTACATCCTCAGCAGCTGACACAGTGCAATCCTTCTCACTTGGCAGAACTGCCTCCATCACTGTTTTCGCAGCTTCCTATTTTTCCCAGGCATGAGCCTGATGCTAACATTCTAGATGCTGTTAGCACCCAAAAAGCTAAAAAAGTTAGGAGACTGATCTGGTTTGCATTTAATTTGAGAAATCAAAGCACCTTATATAAGTCTGCTTCCACAGGACTGTGTTTGCCTTCACTGACATCTGTATGGATCTTCACAGGTGGGTATCCCCTGGTTTCAACCATGATGTGACAAAGCACCTCAGCCTCATCTTCCATCTATTTTTGCTGTTCGCATTGAGGCTATTGACCTGAAAACCAGCTACCAGTTCTGTAGTGTCTGCTGAGCAAATGTCTCCATGATGTATAAATCATATTCATCCATAAAGTATGGAACTGTTGTGCCTAAATGTAACACTGCTGAGCATTAAAGATTCAACATCCTAGGCCTAGTCACTGACAAATGAAAGAAAACAAGGCCAGGGCATGGAAGGCAGTTTCAGGGCTTCCCAATCAACTGCTTGATTTTGCCTTATACACTGATCTATCTTACCCTTTTCTGCTTAGAAGTTTATCAATGCAATTATTCCTAATGAAAATATTAAATATGGTGCCAGGCTCATGAGCCAGAGGGCTGCTTTTTCAGGTTTTTCATTACCTGCTAAGTAAATTAATTAATGCAAATGAAACTCTAGTGTCGTAAAATGACATCCTGTTCTAATTGAAGACAATGGCAAAACTGCCATTGACCTCCATGGGAACAGGTTCAGGCCCATAACTTTCATACATTGTACATTAAGCAACATAATCAGAAATACTATATTCTCCCATTAAAATGAGATATAGATATTGCATGACAAGTAGCAGCACAGGGACTCTTC
>VYZP01025572.1:0-29316 GCA_013400635.1 Hypocryptadius cinnamomeus
AATTGTTTTTACTAGGTTAGGTGACTCCTGGTCTGAGGACAGAAGCTGAGAATAGACAGCTCTCAGTGACACTTCAATTCAGGTACACACTATTTGATTTTACTTGTCTGACTGTCTGCCCTAAAGCACTATGGAGCAGAAGTCACTTTACTTAACATCCAGCCAAACAACACCAGAATGAAGTCCACTCTGTGCAGAAGCTGTTCTGAGGCTGAAAGGCAGAGGCTCAGGGAGGAGAACAAAGAGGTTTCACAGGGGAATATAGGTGGGCCTGAAGAAATGGACACACAGCTCCTTGTTGCATCACAGGCTGGCCCTGAGAATGGAGGCAACACTTACAGTGCTGCCCTGAAAGGACCCACAGGGCTTGAGTTCAAAGTGTAGAGCCTTCAAACCTTTCCAAGCATTGAAAACTGGTACACTTGATGTGCTGAGGTTTTTACTAAAGTCTCAAAAGGTCAAGTACTCATTTCAGACCCAAGGACAGTGCATGGGGCAAAGATTGGAATTCCCAGACCCTCCATAATCCCTAACCACTTAGTTATAGTCCTCTACAGAAGCACTTATCCCTGTTTGTATCGTGATTTTTTTTATCAGACTTGGGTGGCCATAAAGATGGCTGCAATATATTAGCCTGAAAACATATTTAAGAGCTGGTTGAATGCATAATGAGATGCACTGACTAAAAAAATTATTTGAATGCTCATGTCTTTCCTAGAGAAAGAGGAAATTGCATGATCTGTAGAAATATGAGGCATAGTGTAGCAAAGGTGTCAGATCTCATCTGAAATAATGTAGAGGCTGCTGGTCAGTGCTGTTCAGGGAAGATAAATCCTAGCTGATATGGGTAGCTAAGGGTTTCTAATGGAAAGAGACAGTCTTTTCCTTGGCAGGCTGCTGGAAAATTCACAGAGGGCAAAGATAACTTTGGTTATCTCAAATGCATCTAGAGGTAAGTCATTAGGGGCTAGAGCTGCTTCATTGAAATATATTGTCAGCACAAAAATTAAGCACTAGTTATCAATAAATGTAGATTGGAAGTTAAAAATGCACAGTAAAACAAAATCTGAAATGTTTTTTAGCACAGCTACACAGAACTTGACTTGCTGCATAGAACTAGCCTTGTTGATGAGAGATAACTCACCCAAGGCTCTTCTAAATGAATACTATAATAAAAAAAACTGAATTGGTTGAAAAGTGCTGCTTAATTTCACTAAATTCACCTGCACAGGTGCGCATTAGGTCAAGTAGCACAAGTAGAGCCCAACAGATCATGCAACAGCACTGAGAAATGCATTTCCAGAAAACAAATATAACTGCAGCAGTGATGCACATTTGCAGACTCCACACCCTCTATTGGGACTCTGTGTTCAGCTGGACTCATGATATCTGAGTCTGCTGAGGCCATAATCTTGTAAATGTCAAATTAATATTAAACAATCATAATATGAAGCCCAGACCTTTCAAATTGAGTAAGATGGTTATTGAATGTTAATTACTATGCTGCTATTAAGTCATACTTTGAGTTACGACATGTTTATTTTTCTAGTTATTAACCTTCAGGGTTTTTTAAATTAGGATTGTCCCAGTGCACCATTAGTGTTAAGTTCTTGCATGCTAAATTAAATAGAATATAAGCTGGAAGAATATAGGAGGTCAGCTTTCTGAATACTTTAGTGTTAGGTTTTTCTTTAATCTGCATCTTTTCTTGCCAGAGGTTTAAATCTCACAGGCTGTTTCATGAAGTAGAGGGAGTTTGGAATTTCTCTGGGAACTGGACTCCTCTCCTGGCTTGCTTGGTGTGGGGTGTGATAACTGGGTGGGGATGTACTGGGGAATGGGTGATGGAGATGCCATGTCTGGTTGAATCTTCCCTGTTTAGGGCACAAGCAGCTCATGCCCAAGGCTGCTCAGTCCCTGCTGAGCTCAGAACAGAAGTGTGGTACTGATGGATGGGAGATGCAGGAGGTGCTGCTGGGTGTCAGCTCCCACTGGCCAGAGCTCAGCGGGAAATTCCAGGGGTTCAGCTGCCAAATATCAGGTGCAAGCTACCAGGATTCCTGAAATCTTGCACAGGCTGAAGGGGACCTGGAAGACAGGAGTCTTTCTCTTGTTGAGAAGCAGAAGAAAGTAGGCCAACCTCATCTCAAAACTGAGAGAGGCAGTGGCTGTGTGACAGATGGCTCTGTGCAAGGGCAGGTGGTCAGTTCAGAGTTCATTCACTGCTGCTGGTGGGAACCCACTCCACTTCCCACTCATATTTCTCATATGTGAACGTGGTCTGCTGCTGTAAACCAGAATCCTTACTACTGGCTTACCTCTCTGGGCACTCCAGTTCCCATACTTACCTACAAGAGCTTTTTCTGGCCTTTTGAGGTTTCTTGCAAGTGGGCATTTTCTTGAAAGGCTGGACATTGCCTCGTGGTTGGCATAGAGGTGACAAGAAGCCTCAATTATCTTCCCAGCCCAGGCAGCTTCTGCAAGGGGACTCTGGTCTGGTATTTTTGTTTTGCCAGATATCACCCTCACACTTGTGGAAGAGGAGTGCAATTTTTTGCAAGGATTTTTGCACTCCAGTGATAGTCACCATCATGAAGAAATGTCTTCAGAGGGTCCAAGAAATATGTCTGCCTCTGTGGTGGTATATCAGGAAAGTTTTGTGCAATCTCACTCTTGTCCATACAATAGATGATATTTCCAGGACTCTTCTTATTCCAAAGCAGTGTCTGTCAAAGCTAATTAGTGTTCAGACATAAGTCATCTGGAGAGTGAGACTGCTCAGCAATGAGCAGCCTGTGGGTTGCTTGCACAGCTCTACAGACAAATGATTCAGAGAGTTCAATCAGGGAAGCTTTCAGCACTTGGATGGAGCCAGAGCCTCTGGTTTATATCACTCATGAGCAGCACTTTTTTTCTTAGTGAACAGTTGCCAAAAAAAAGCAAGGCAAGGGAAGTGTGCCAATCAGCAAATTAGAGATGAGTTTGAAATCAATCATTTTCCTGGCCAGTGTCATATTCTAGATGTCCATCTAACCTGGATAGATTTCTAACAATATTTTCTGTAATACCTCCTCATTGAGGGAGGAAAGAAAGCATTTTCTCAAAAACTTGATAGGGGACACTTCGCTAAGCTCACCCTGAAGAGAGAGTGGCAGTGGAGGAGGAGGCTGACTAGAGACCTTGCCCCTCAGATATCTACATGTGGTGGCTTCATCTGGCAGTCTGCTGGCTCCAGGAATGACATTTCTCTTCCTATATGGTATTTCTTTGGCAGTCTGGAGAGTCATCCTTATCACTGCATTTATAATTATCAAAAGCTTCTAAGAGAGTTTTTGGAAGAAACAGTCCCAGCCCTGCTGAGATCTGTTTGTGGGTCATGACAAGTGACTTTTAGAGCAATTGGGTTGAGGGAAGGGAGCATAGGAAGGTGAGGAGAAAAGCAAATTCAGTAAGTTCTTTCCAAATCTTTTTTAAAGCTGAGTGAATAATTCACAATGAATAATTTACTTGTTGGCATCAGGCTTTTATCTTTGGGGATATGCTACAAGCAGAATGTAGGTCCTCACGTTTGTCTGTTTGAATTATGAGAGTATTTTTTTGTGTAATTTTCTATAGCTTGGTTAAGAATCTTTGACTCCCAGCTTTGTTACTTTCTTGCAGAATGTTGTATGAAGTGGTTCCTCCTTTGTGGATTAAAGAAGAAGCACTTCTGCCATGGCCATTCATCATGCAAATTTGAATTCTGTGACTAACACATACTTGACAATAATCATTGAAGTTCCAGTAAATACTTTAGATGCATGAAGAACACATGAATGGGTAGAGGAAATTAAATAGACAGCTTTTCATACTCTTACACCATATATTCTTTTCACACCACTGAAAGCTCATAGTTCTTTAAATTTAATGTTCAATATTAACAAGCATGGCATGAACTTTGATATATCTCAAGGTCCAGTGCTTGTTGGGCTCTCCATTGATTTCTTGGATTTGTAATTGTCTTGTAAATGGGTGTGATTCTGGTCATGCCATTGCTTATGGTAGTGTCCTCAACCTTAATGTATATTTTCATGTCAAAACAGTGGCAGGACTTGCTTCATTAACTCTTTATAAATTGAGGTAAGGGCTTTAACTCCTCTTGATAAAATAATGTTTTCTTTATATGCCTTTGCTGAAACAAGTGGCCTCCTGGCACTTGTCATATAACTAGACAACATTTCACTCAAACATACATCTGTGATGCAAGAAGGCAAATCAAAATTCATAACAGGATTATGTTCTCTCACAAATGTCACAGCTGACTGGAGGGACAACTTTGACTTTGAGTGGTTAAACATATATGGTAGCAGTGCTTGAGAAATTTACTTTCACTGAAAAATAGAGCTCCTATTTGCTCATTGAAGGAAAAAACCCAGGAAATAATAAGAAATATAGGCTCTGTACCAGATGGAATCAAGTCTTGCGATTAACTGAACTGTCTTGCCTTTATTCATACCTTTAGTAACACCTTCTTCTTGATCTCCTGTTGAGGACAGCAGGTGCCTATCAGTTTCTGGATATCCATGAACAGGCAGCACAATGTGCTCCTATCAGAGCGTTTTCCTACCACATTGCATTACCAGAACCTCAAATTATGTGCCCAGCAACCACCAGCTCTAACAAAGGTGACCCATTTACCGTGATATTGGTGTCTATGCTTATTTAACCCTGTCAAAGTTCTACCAGTGGTAACACTGGAATTGGAGGACGTGTCTATATATAAACCAGTCTGCAAGTGCTTTGTGTCGTCTTACTGGTATCAATTTTTCTATTAATCCACAGTTTGCTGTAATATTTTTTCTTTGAGTGATTGTAAGCAGTTACTTTGTTGACCAATTGTAGGAGCTATTTATCTTAAAATACAGGGGGAGATAAACAAGACATCTAATCAATTCTTTTGGTAGGGTCTCAGAATCATGGAGCAGAGAAACACAGAATCAATGAGTTTGGAAAAGACCTCTGACATCATCAAGTCCAGCCTATGACCCAACACCACCTTGTCAATCAGACCATGGCACTGAGTGCCACATTTGGGTTTCCTTAAATGCCTCCAGGGATGATGACTCCACCACCTCCCTGGATGGTCTCTTCCCAGGTCTAATCACCCTTTCTGAGAAGAAATTCTTCCTCGTGTTCAATATAAATCTCCCCTGGTGCACCTTGAGGCCATGTCCTCTCACCCTGTGGCTGGTTAGCCAGGAGCAGAGCCCGACCCTCACCTGGCTACACCCTCCTGTCAGGGAGTTGTAGAGAGTGAGGAGGTCAGCCTGAGCCTCCTTTTCTCCAGATTAAACACCCCCTGCTCCCTCAGCTGCTCCTCACAAGACTCATGCTCCAAACCCTTCCCCAGCTCCATTGCCCTTCCCTGAACCCCCTGCAGCACCTCAGTGTCCCTCCTGAATTGAGGGACCCAGAACTGAGCACAGCACTCAAGGTGTGGCCTCAATGTCATATCTTTAGGCCTTGAAACAAAACCACAAGTCTGTAGTTTTTCTTGTCTATCCAACAAGTTCCTTTAAAAATTTTTTCTTCTTGTCTCCTGACAACCTGCAGTGAATAATGATCTATGTTTTTCCTCTTGTGCTACAAAATTTATTCACATAAATAGTAAAAAATGGCTAAGCCGTAGGTAAGTTTGCAAATATACCTTGAAGCCACAGATCATATACTTGTACGCAGATGGCTCCCTACAGATGATCATTTACTCTGAGACTTGCAGAGCTCAGGAAAAACCTAGAATTTTCTCAAGGACACCACAAATCATAACTAGCTCCTGGTGTTTGACAAATTTTACCCTGCTCAACTGTGGAGTGAATTCAGGAGCTAGAGACGGAAGAACGATCCACACTTCCAGATTCTTCATTTCAGCTGAGTCCAAAAATGTAGGATAAGGCTGTTTCCTTAAAATCTCTTGGCAAAGGAGAAACCTTGCTTGTCGAACTCAAAAGCTACTGAACACATAGTTTCCACAGTCCCCTCCTTACAGAACTTCAGATTGGGTTAGTGTAGGGGGAAAATAGCCTTGGGATATTTGTCATGGTGCTGTTGAAACAGATTTAGTTACATATTTTATAATCTGATGCCTTGAGACATTTTGAGATATTTTAAAACTTAGCTTAATCTTTTATTATGCATATTTTCCCCTTTCAAGAGACATTTAAGTAGCCTGTTTCTCCACTCCTTGCAACAGCCAACAAGCTGTTTGTCTTCAGGGATGAAGACAAATCTCTTAGGAGGGCAGGAGCAGATCACATTGTGTGACAGCTCATAGTTTCAGATGGTTATGAGGAAAGGGTGACCCTCTGCAGACAACCACAATGGGCCCTGTGATTTAAAAACACCTTGAAACTGTCTCAGCTCTTTGGTGGATTGAAGCAACTGGCTGAAGGACAGAGCTCCCTGGTGCTTGGGTACCTTTGTGGATTTAAGAAAGCTGGGCTCCTGTTCTCTCTCAGTGGAGATACACAAAGGGAATGGTGACAAGCATAGCTGCAGGCACGTGTGTGATCACAGCAGCTGCATTCACTGCAGGGAGAAAAGTCAGGTCTCAGAAAGAAACCAGTAAATGCCACCTCCAGTTGTAGGACAAAGGACTTTCCTTGAGTGTTGTTGATGTCTGTGACCCAAAAGGAGAGAGGATCCCAGAAAATGCCTTCTTGTGTGTCCATGAGTGAGTTTAGACTACCTCTGGAGAGGTGACCCCTTTGTGCATGAGTGGCTTCCCCCTCCCACATCTCTTGGTGGAGAACATGCTGGCAGAGGGAAGCCCTTGCCATCACCACCCAGGCTTGGTGACACGGCTTGAGGGGAGGGGAGTGGATTTCATTGATCTGTGGATTTAAATGAAACAAACCAAGTTTCCCTGTATGTCACATGCCCCATGGGAAAGGAGAGGTATGGCTATGCCACAGATGTCTTGGATGACCTTCCTGGCAATGTCTGCAATCCCCCAGGTCACTGTGTTCCCTTTGTAAAAGCACAGTGAAAGGTGATCAAGAGAGTTTGGGCAAACAAGTACTCCAGAGCTGTACGTGCCAGAGCTGACCTGCCAGATGTAACTTCCAGAACACAAGGAAGGATTTCTGCTGTCTTCGTGGAGACAGTAATTTGATTCTCTTTTCTATCCTGATGCCAATTTCTATAAAAGTTGCAGGAATGACATGTGTCAGAGAATTCAACTCTGGCTGAATTCGTCTGAAACTTTTAATTGGGTTCCAAAATCATGGAGGGGAGGGAGGGGAGTGTGCACGTGGGAGTTGGAAGATGAACAGACATTGTCATTAGATGGAGCCTAACATTTTAGGAAACGAAGCCAAAATTCTGCTTTTTCAGAAGGGTGATATGAGTGTTGACACACTGAAATCCAGGAGGATTCTAAGCCCCACAAAACAGGGGTCTGACAGGTCTGTCAGGGCACACCTGCTTTAGAGGACCGGCCTTCCTACCAAGGATGCTCTGTTTATTTTTAAAGCCTTTCAAGAGCCACCTTCCATTTACACCTAGCATTTAAACAAGGGGCTTATTTTCAGGGCTAATTTGTCTCTGTGCCTTAAGCGGGCACATTTTCACGATTAGCCGTCTGCCCGGAGCGGCGGGAGCTCGGCGGGGTTTGCAGCACGTCTCTCCTTGGGAAGGGATGGGAAGGGAGGGAAGGGAAGGGAAGGGGGGGCTGCCTGGCTGCCGTTTCCATGCGGTACAGGCAGCGTGATCAGAGCGCTAACACAACAGCCTGTGTAATTACATGTTTCTGGGAAGTGTGTTAGCTCCATGGGGAGCTGAGTCCATTTGGAGGGGAGGAGGAGGAGGAGGAAGAGACTTTCTTTGAGGGTGGGGGGAATAAGGTGAAAAGGGTCAGTGAGTAACCCAGCTCTCGCTCGAATAGGATAAAGGTAATTGTTACTCTCAAGTGAGCACCGGGTGCTTCCTGGCTCTGGCTGCTCTCATTGCTCATGTCTGTGTTGTGCAGGCGTCTGCTCTCCCAAGCAGGCAAAGCAGGGCTTGGCGAGAAGAGAGAAGAGGTTTGACCCTGTTGGAAGCGGTACGTGGCGATGTTTGACGTTGTTTCTGCGCTAGCATCACCAGGGCAGGGAGGAAGATGCAGAGTCAGGGGCACGGCACTTCTGTGCTACCCAGGATTTATTTAGGTGGAGTAAGGACCATGGCAATTAAGAACAATTAATTACAGTCCTCGAGCTGGGGCAGGGGGAGGATAGCTTGGACCTAACCTGTCATGTAGGTGTTTGATACATGTCCTGTGCTGCTGCTGCTGCTGCTTTCTGTGGTGGCGTGTGCCTGAGCTTTAAATATCCTGCAGTTCCTGATATCTTGTTTCTCCAGCCGGCTCTCTGTTTCATTTTCCTCTTCTCTCTAGTGTAAAATTTGGCCTAGCTTAAGCTTCTTTCCCTGGCTGTGAAGGTTATTTCCTTCCCTCCTCTCCTCCCCACCCCCTCATCCATCCTCTCCTCCTCTTGCAAATGCTCTCCGACCCTGATTTGGGGTTTCTCTCCCTGCAGTTAGCTGTGGGCTCTGTGGATGCTTTGCTGTGACGGAGGGCCGAGGGCTGACCAAGTCGTGGGGAGGATTTGTATGTAGGAAGAGAGGAGATGGCTGTGCAGCGTGCTCCCGAATCTGCTCTGAGCTTGCTGATGGTAAGTGCTTGCTGAAATCCATTTGGGAAAGGGGGGTGGGCAAGGGGAGCTGCACCGCATGGATTCAGGGCTCCAAATCCACGGGAGGATTTTGTGTGAGCCGGTGCTTGGCTTTTACAGGTCCCAGGGAACTTTGCAAAAGGCTCATCTGGGGCTTGCATGGAGACATTCCTCCCACGATAGGTTTTAGCACATCTGGACCAATGCTCAAGGCAGGATTTTGAAGTCACCTTTCTGGCACTTGTGTTCGGGGTTTATCCTGAGCAGCAGATTTCATTTTGTTCATTAAATCAGTGTCTTGAATTCTCACGTCCTCCTGCTTTTGCCCTTGCTTGATTGTGAGACAACTTAAAAGATGAGAGGGAGAGCTTGATTTCTCTGCTTGTTGGGAGGCATGTTGTTAGCTGTGACCAGACTCAGCTGTGGTGTCACCTGGGGAATGGTCCTCTAATGCAGTGAATCGCCATTCCACTCGCTGCAGAGTGTGTCAGATCTCCTACTGGCTGCAGACCACAGGGTAATGACTGGTATTTATCCGAGCTATTTGCTACAACATGTTGAGCCACTGACCTACTTCTGAAAGTTCTGCATATTTATAATATTTTAAAGAAGATTATTTAGAACACGTGGCTGACTCTAGAAACGTGCCAGTGTCCTGCTGCAATTAAAATAAGCCCTTTTGGTGGGGAATTAGAGAGTTGCTTAGCTTTACTGGTTTTATTTTTTTTTCCTCTCTGATACTTCTGTTGCCATTTTCTGTGCAGCAGCATTGAGATGATTTTAGTGTAAGATCTCTGCTGGATGTTTTTCTACCTAAATGTCACTGCAACATTTCTGCTGGAGAGTTGTTATAAGTAACGTGTGTGTGTGCACATGTGCGTGAGAATGCATAGATACATAGGCATTATATACATATTTATATAATTATTGTCATTACTACTGATCTCTCTTCTGATTGCATTAGGAAATGGTCTCTAGCACTCAGAGACATGATGAGTTTAGCAAAGGGAATGCTGCAGGATAAGAGCCCTGCAGTGCCCAAGGTTGTTAACAAAGGTCAAGTTGAGAAAAGCAAATTTTATGTCCATTACTCGAAATGCTAAACATGCTATTAAACCTCCGCATGGTTTGTTTTATATTTGTCAGTGACTGACTTGCTGTGCAAGCTCATTTTATTTCCTCTTGCTTACCTCCGGCCTTCCTGGCTTTTTAAACGACCTCTTTCTAATTTCTCTTTCAGAAATAAATTGATGAGTGTCCGTAACCCCTGTGTCATTGTTTGGGCTCTCTATGCTTTTAGTGTCAGTACTCTCTGAATTCTCTAGTTAAACCTCTCTTTCCTCAGTCTCTGTACTCCTTGAACAGACCTTGTCAAACTTCAGTGCAATGCCAAGCTGTCAGCAAATTTTCCCTTCTAAAATGTGGCTTTCTGTAGTACATGGCCTTGCCCCGTTGTTATTTTTAGGGTATTTCTATAGCTCTGGCCTGTAACCAGGACTCCTTGGGTCTCTTCACCTTGGGCACAGACCCACGTGGATGGGCTGGGTTGGGTTGGGGGTCCACAGCCAGAGGGGTTCCTGCCTTTGACCCTGTGGATGGCTGGGGGGTGGAGATGTATTTCTGGGTTGAGAATGGATTCATGTAACAGTGGGCTCTGCTCTGGTACTAGAGGTTGGTTATGGGTGTGGAAAAGGTGGTTTGCTATGGAAAATGCTCCACTTTGCAAACTACTTCTTTTGCCTTGGGTTTTTCTTGGGTTGTGAATCAGCTTAGTTAGTTAATTATAGAAACCTCATCCTTTCCCCTCTGCTCTGCCTTGGCTTTGATTGCATGCCTGAGCAGGCTACCCTTGAATCAATAATAAATTCTTGCATAATTCATCCCACAATTAGCAGCTATAATGGCATCTCTTCTAAAACTGCCACCCTCCAGAGGTTCAAAGATTAGATGTCTTTGGGAAGTCTACAGAAGTAGATTTTAGTACTTCAGTGAGAATTCTCCAGTGAGAGTATTCTTTTAGCAGTGAGAAGCATTTCAGTACTGCATTTCCCCTGCAATAGGATGCAGAATGTGCATCCAACCATCCACTTTTCATAAGACATAATCAGCAGCAGCATTTGGCAGTGCTGAATTATAGTCTGAAAATATCTCCTTCTCCATGGGGTACCTCAGAGCACTTTGTGCTGCAAGTAAAGAAACCAAGGTACAGAGCCATTAATTGCCTTTCCTGGCATTTGATGCACTGAGTGAGTGATCCAAATCAGGAGTTTTCTCATCCCAGAATAGTTTCTGGTCGATAAAGAAAGATGGACATCTCTGGGCTGTGGGGTTTCTTTCCTACAGAAGGACCATCCATAGGACATGGATCCCTAGCACCAGTATGCCCCAGCACAGAGCTGCTCACAGGACCAGGTGGCACTTCAGGGTGCCAGCCGTGCTCTCAGCTCATGATTTACCTGTGTCCAGTAAATGCTACCCAGGACACGGTGTTGGAGTGGCCCAGAGCAGCTCCCAGTTGCACATTTCTTGTGCAGCCATTATCTTATACACCTGCAGTCTTAGGTGGACAGATCACACTTCTCTTTAGTGGAAAAAAAATATTGGCTATAGAATTAATTAATCAAAATTGATTTTTAAAAAAATTATATTGCTCTCTTGCCAGTTCAATACTGTGGTGTGTTTTTTTCCCCTTGTTTATAGTGATTATTTCTTTTTTTTTTCCCTCCCAGACCAGGGAAAAGGTTCAATAAAGGAGAATTTCAGTCTTAAACATATATTTTCCTAAAATATACTGTTTTCATACAAAAACTGCAGCCTGCAAATATAACTTGTCCACTCTGGTAAATATCTTGTACTACAAATGACTCTGGAATGTGCCTGCTCTGCAGGACTCCTGCCTCTGCCTTGCTCCAGAAATCACAGGAGATGAGGGATGTTGCCTGGTTCAGCATGAAGGAAGTTGGGCAGAACTGTGCCCAAAGTGACTCTGCCTGTAGCATTATCAAATCATTAAAACAGAGCTTCCTCAGCTTCTGTGAATCAAGAAAGGAGCATCTAAGCATGAAATAGCAAATACTGTGTCTTGTTAGGACTGATAACACCTGCTGTGTTAGGATCATTAATACTGATGGGAGTGATACCAATAAGTTTTTATGTCTATCTTATTAGTATATTGTAAAATTTTAAAGCTGCAGACATATTGACTGCACATATTTTAACAGCACAATAAGTTACAATACCTTGGTGTCTCCTGAGACAGCATTACTGCTTCTTGTGAAAATACATCTCAGGGACTTGACTTCCAAACTATTCTAGGTCATGACACTAACACTAATTAATCTGTATTAAGTGGCAACAGAGGTTCCAATGAGCAACATTTATAGCTCAATGTTTACCAATTAATCTAATCTTAAAATGGTAGGGAAGAGAAGCATGGTTCTCTGTTTGCAGTAAAGCTCCAGCTTCTAGCTTCAGCTAGCTGCTTTCACCTTCTCCATCAAGATGAAGTTTTTCCCCTATTTATAATCCAGCTTTACTCTTTCTTATTTGTATATGCAAATACTCTCCTTGAAGAAATAATATAACATTAGAAAATAAATACACTTGTAAATTAATGGTAACTGCTTGTGTTTGTAGGAGCATCATTATTTTCAGGAGTCTGTGTGATGCTTTCCTGTAGTGAAATCCATTATTTTGGACCTGAGTTATGTCCAAGCTGAGGCTGGAATAGAGGTGCATGTGAGATTTCCTAAGTGACCTTCATTGTGTGGTACTTGGTTATCTCCACAGTTCAAGGAGAAAAAGGCCAGCAGGGAGTTTGGAGCATTAACTCTGTGGTGTTCACAGTGCCCAGGGTGAAGAGGGAGAAATTGGGTGGCCAGCGCAGTATCAAGGGTGCTGACCTTGGTGTTCCCTTGTTCTGCTGGGAGGCAGACATCTGCAACAGAAAGATGTGAAAACTGC
This sequence comes from Hypocryptadius cinnamomeus, assembly GCA_013400635.1. Lineage (NCBI taxonomy): Eukaryota > Metazoa > Chordata > Aves > Passeriformes > Zosteropidae > Hypocryptadius > Hypocryptadius cinnamomeus. The sequence continues at coordinate 12,651 of VYZP01025572.1, forward strand.
TCTGTTTCTAAACTGCATCAGAAATAATTGGCATCTGAGTCATTGTCCACTGAAAATCCCAGATTTCTGATGTGATTCCAGCCCTCCTTTTTAAGAGGGCTCTCCTGAATCATCCTTCCATCCCTCAAAGAAAGCTACACTGGAGTCCTCAAAACAGTGTGAATGTCCTTGATCTGATAATTTTTCTGGAGTGTAGCAATGAACTCTACAGAATTGCTCTTGAAACACACTCCAAGATTTAACTGTATCCTTCCTGCAAACCCTATGACGGCCAAGCTCTGCTCAGTTGGCTACTGAAGTGTTGGACTTGACAACATTCCAGATATTCCATAAATTATTTCATATGTTTAACTGCTATGTTTTATGCCTGAAGTCTGCCCTTGAGAAGACGAATTTGGTAACTAAAATGACATAGAGCTTCCAAGCCCCATTTAGACCTAAGACTGCCCCCTCCCCCCATAAAGCTGTGTTATGTCCCCCTCAAACCTCCAGACAGATTGCAGCAGCACAGCTCAGCTTGGAGGATCATATTAAAACCTTTGGGAACAGCAAGGTTACAGTGGAAGGATGAGGTCATTTTCTGCCTCTCTCATCTCAGGATTAAATTATTTCTGTGTCGACAGTGTGCAAAAGCCCTCGACATTCAAACCTCCTCGCTGCAACCTCATCTACAGACCACGCTGCCCTGGGAGGTCAGTGCTTGGCACGCTCCTTCCACGAAAACAAAACCCACTCATTGCTTTCCGTGGCGTGGTGAGGAGGGTAATGCAGCCCCAGGTGATGCTGAGGCAGGGTGACGTGTCAGCAGTGCGTGACCGACACGCACCGCTCCGGGTGTGAGCAGCACTGCTCGGGAATGGATGGTGCCTTCCCCCAGGACCCCGCTGCGCGCTGACATCTGGCCCTCTTCAGCTTCATGCCCAAAATGAGGTCTGTGGGGACACTTGCACAGCAAAGGGAGGTGATTATGCAGCCCTCTCCATGCTGCTTTCGCAGATATTTGCACCGTGCAGGTGTGCGGGCTCCACCCGCAGCCTTGCCAGAAGGTCTGGGCAGGAGATGGTAATGTGCCACGGCACCCGGAGGTCACTGGGGAGGATCCATGCTGGCAGGAATCTCCCTTCCTCCCTGGCTCTGTCCTTGCTCCAGCCAGGCAGTAATTTGCTAATGGGCTCCATGAGCAGCAGTAGCTGAGCTGTGCTGGTTGCTCTTTTAGAGGATAGGATGAGAGTAGCAAATTCCTGCTTGGTGCTGTGTGGCTGCTCGTTACCGTGGACTGGGAATTTAGCCATTTCTTGTTGATAATTTCCCCTGTAGCACTGAATTATTTCTGAACTTTACTATTTGCCTTTGTAAACTTGCAGTAAGTCTTCAAACACAGTGATTTAATTCAGCTAAATGAGATTAAACACTCCCCAGGATTACTCTTGGCTTCCCCATGGTGGATGTCACCTTTTAGCCATCTGAGCTGCACAGCTATAAAATTGTTATCCTTCAATTCTGCTCTAGTGCATGCCATCAATATTCTTTTCCCTGTCCCTCTACTTGAGCATGCTGTTGAAGAAGGCTACCATAATGTTTGCACATCTGAATTTTCATATTTATAATTATGCCTTAAAAAAGGAGTAAGAGGGATTACTGGTTTATCTTTTTTTTTTTTTCCTTATGTGTATGGCTTTTGCTTTGTATTCTAGCTGTTCATTCTGAATGACTGATAAAATTATCTCATCAGAAATGTGGCCATTGATTTAATTTTTTTTTCCAATGCTATAGAGCATTGCTATTTGTGGAAGAGAATTAGTGGGCATTTGAGTAAAGGATCATTATGATTAATTGGAGCATTTCTACAATTAGAAGAAAAGTAACATACCAACGAGTTGAAAAGTTCTCTAAATAAGTCAACTCATTTTGACAACATATAAAAGAATCATACTTCTTTGGCTTTTCAAAAATAAAATGCATTGGAAAGCTTGACTGATATCCCTAAACTAAAATAAAATGTTAAAAATGCTATAATTGCCCTAATAAAGATGCAAGGTTATGAATAGCTATTAATACATGAGAAAGACTTGTGACATTGGACAATTGCAATTTTTCCCATTCTTCGCCTTCTGGTTATGTCATACTTCTGTAATTACTGTACTCATAATTTCTCAGCATGGCAATGATCCAGCCTGCTGACAGGCTAATGTGGTTAGCACATCAGGGCTCAGAGATGTATGGAAGTCCCATGTGGATCCTTCCTCAGTACATCCCATGAAAATGCAGATTTTTGTGATGTGGCACCTAAAGCTGCTGTGCTCAGCTGGCCGGTCCTGCCCACACCAGTGACAGCTACCTTGTCTCCTGTGTCTTGCTGAAAAAAAAAGCCACCACAGTTGGTGGCTGACCCCCAACCAAAATCTGGTTTGGGGGGTCAGTCAGAGAGACTGGATGGAGGTTTGGGCTTTCACCAGCCAGCACACTGTTCCCAGCTCTCCAAAACCACCACAAAGGCTGCCAGGGAATGTGTGTTTCCACCATTGCCATCACTGGCAAACCTTGGGTAAACACCTCCCTGTGCTCTTCTACATTTTGCATACAGACACGTACATTTTGCCCCCACATGTCTTAATGCTTTCTGCTTTTAGCTATCAGCAAGTACAGAAACTTGCAGAAGAGCATTTGAAATCAGCCATTTCACAAAGAGGTTTTAATGGCACTGAGGATCAAACTAAGCTGAACCCATCATCCATTTCAAGAGATGAATTTTCTTGTTTAAATGAGTTCTTGTGCTGGCCTGAAACTGCAGCTCTCAAAGCATGTGATCAAAGTTCCTGCTTGCTTTTTTGAGGGGTCTTATCATATGAAGGAGTCCTGCTCAGAGCCCTGTTAGCTTGCACTTGTCCAGCAGCAATGCCTGAGACCAAGTCTTGATGGAAAGCATTGAGATACCAGTGTTCCTTGAGAAGCCTCTCGGCACAAAGACACCCACAGAGTGTCTGTATTCCATGGAAACAAAAGCCACAGTGAATGGCAGAAACATATTTAGAGGAATGGATCTACAGGCACAATCTGATGAGCTTTTTGCATCCTTCATGGGACTCAAGCTGGTAATTCCCAAATTAAAGCAAACAACTCCTAGAGCTAGCTCTAGTGCCTGATCTTAGCTTTTCAGGTTCCCAAAAACCTAGTGATAGTGCTGAAATACAAACAACTGACCAGAACCAATGGCTCTTGAGCCCACAGTGCTTGGTTTTCAGGGCATTTTGCAAAAGCCTTGCTGAAACAATAAAAGGTAATGAATGAACATAAACTGGGAGAGCACAAACCTGCGTGCCAAAATAATCTACCCCAATATCTTTGTAGATCTGTTGCAGGGATATTGGGGCACCACAAAACTTGCTGAAAGCAGGATAGCCCTTCCTCTTCCTGTTCTTATTTAGCACACACTGCCCACTTCTTGGCAGTGAAGGGATGTTCTCTGCAGTGTGCCCCTCACTGTTCTCCCTCCTCTCAATCCATTTACAACCACCAGAGAGATGAAAATTATTTTTAGGGAGGCTTTTCTAGCACAGAAGCAGAATTCAGACAGATCCTTGCTCCACAGCATTTTTCTGTCTGTGGGCAGGCTGTGATAATCCCCCTATTGCGAGACACTCGGCTTTGGCTCCCCGTGATTTGAGCGAAGTTAATGGAGGAGTGTTGTAGAACATATGTTTGGCTTAATATAGGTTCAAGGGGTTTTTTAGTCTAATATACAAAAATAAAATCCAGGACACCTTCACAGTAAATAAGATTGACAAGTTTTTCATTTTTTAATAATATGAGGCTAATTGAGCCGTAGTGGTCAGAGCACATTGTATTTCCTGGTAATTAATTGCTGGCTGCAGTAGTTGACTGCATAAAACGATGCCTCGGGCCATTAACCCCAGGTCGTTAGTACTCGAGGAAATGTCTAGTGAAGGTCATTATTACTGCTGCTATATAAGCTATTGTAACAGAAAAGACTTGGCATGAGATTTTCAAGAACCCATTTTCCCTGTTCTGGTCTACTTTCAGAGATCTGGGTGCAAAGGCTGTTCCTAATTAGTCTGCATTTGCATTCATTTTCAGGGGATTAGAGTTTGCCCACTTTTGTAAAAAGAGAAATCATCTAATTGGAGCGTTTGAGAGGTTGCTCATTTAGCTTCATGTGTCCTGAAATGTTGGCCTTCCCAAAAGGTTGACACAGGTTTGTGCTGTCAGTCCCAGGGGGATGGAAAACCAATCTCTTGTGTTGGCTTCTTCAGCAGGAAGGCACAGACTCTGGGTGGCTGGCTCTGGGGCAAATGGGGCAGTTGTTACACCATGTGGAACCACTGGTGTTTGTGTCCCGATATCTCTGCTTTGGATTGGGTTTCCAAAGTTTTGGTGATGGATCAAAATCCTTCTCATGTAAAACAGTCTTTCTTTTTCTTTTCTTTCTTTTGCTTATCCTATCATCTCTGGAAGGGCTTCCAAATCCCAGATCAAGTAGGAGCTATAGGGAAATTTGTGTTTGTGCTGTCCCTCAAGCTGTTCTGTAGGTCTTAGTCCCCAGAGCAGCAGAATATTGTCACTGAAAACTGAAGTTAAAAAAACACAGTTGTGAGGGTTAATTTATGTCCTCCCCTGGTGTAGTTGAGAATTCCTTTTTTGTTGTTGTTGCTCAAGACAAAGTGCTAACAGAACAAAAAAATAATGAGAAACATATTTTAGCACTTTGCTTTAACAAGATATTAGTAACAATAGCACTTACTTACTACCTTAAGAGCAGTTAAACAGTTTTATGTTGAATGCTGTTTTCTCTAATCCTGTGTTTAAAATGGGACGAGTATTTTGCTGAAACCGAAGTCCTTGAATCAATATTATGAGACTGCTGGCTCAAATGACATTGTGAGGAAGCACTTCAGCTCTAAATAGACAAAATTATAGACTGCAGAAGATACAGTGATGGCACAAGAAAAAGGATGGGGGAGTTTTGTAATCTGCTGATGTTCCTAGCAGTGTTTTGCTTTTTACTTCCCCACTTTGAAATTTTGGGTTGGAGACAGGAGTTAAATAAATTACATGAAGAGACCTATTTTGCCCTCTTTATCAATACAGAAACTTCTTTTATCACCATCCTTATAGAAGCAAAGGCTTGCTTGTTCAGAGTCCCCTGCTGATGGAATGCCTCTTCAACTCTCTTCCTCTGGATCTAATATCATTCACTGTCTTGGAAGAAATAATAAACTAACCATGCTGCTTACATTGGTTCTAACACAAATGTTTTTGTATTGTGGGAATGTTTTAGCTATTCTTCCATCAAAGCTGTGCTACTAGACTTGTTTGGTCAGACAGGGCTTAGGTCAGTTTAGGGAGTTTCTGATTTTTAGATGTCCCACTTAAATTTGAAGATCTAAATAAAGAATCATCCATGTGAAGTTCCTGTGAAAGCTTTGATGCACCAGTAGAAATTAAACCTTAGCTGCAAAGCCCAGAGGCGCCTGGTTTCTTGGACATGGATCCTGTTTTGAGTGTTCTTGTTTGGTTTGTCCCTGTTTGGGGATTACCCCTTCCAAATACTGGTTTAAAGATTAACTTTCTAAACTTCTTCCAAGAAAATGCATATGTGCTCACATTGCAAATAAAATGTGTCTGCTGTGGCTAACCATGAATGTATTTGGGGAGAGAGAGGAGGAAATGAGTGCTATCCACTTTCATGATGAAATGTAAACTGATTGCAGAGTTACTGAATATTTTAAGACTATATGACCATGTAGACAAATTGAAAAACCCAGCAGTTTTGTACATGATGGGAGTAAGGAACAAGTCCTATTTGAAATCTGCATCACTGACTATAATAAAGCAGGGGTGGCTTAATTGCCAAAGCTTTTTCAAATTGAATAATATAGTAATCTCTTATGAGAGTCAGTTTTAATTTTTAATAATCTTTAATTAAGTAAGCATTCACAACACGTTTGGTATTTGGGCATTAGCACAAGAGTCTCTGGGTAGTTAGTGTCATTCTTTCATATGTAGGCTGGTGTCAATTGATTTTCCATGGTCAGTAGCTGTAGTTGAGTCTGTTTAAGTTCTATAAAACTTCCCTCATTGCACAAAACCACTCGTGTCTGAGGGAGAAGGATTTGAGCTTTCTTCTCTTAGGATCATGCTGGGAATAGAGCATAAATCCATATTATTCTACTTATCTCCATGACATTTCCAATTTCTACAGATGCAATCAAAAGAATTTGTCTCATTGATCTTCAAACTCCTTGACAATTTCACACTCTGAGCTGAGTGGTGTGAGCTGTTCAGTCGCCCCATTGCTTTTCATCAATTAAAGTTTGTACCTAGATCAAGGCAGCACGTTTGCTGCATATGAGCTGTGCATCTTGAAGATTGTTATTGGTTTACTGGTGGAATATTTATCTTCAAACTGAAATGAGTTCTTAGATGAGTCATTGCACACATACCCTGTCTTGATATTTTTAGGTGCTAAAGCCACTATTTCAACGAGGTTGAGTTGGGGAAAATTGTCCATAATGTTTCGGATGTACAATTAAAGTGCCATCTGCCTCTGTGATGCAGCAGATGTATAATTGATATTCACTGCTGATTTGCCTCTTGATTTTCTGCAGACATTGAATGCTGTAATTGTTTATACAGTATGATCCTGAATACCCATGTGAGAATTTTCCTCCTCACGTGTTCCTGACAGAAATATCACTACCATCCTCAATACTCATGAGATAGATTCATTAAAAGATAATTTGCAGATAGCTATGCTAAAATCTTACAGAAATCTAGTGAGTAAGTAAAAACCAAGTTTTCAAAAGGAGTGGATTATTCCCATAGGGTCGTGTTTTAATATTGGAGAGCTCGTTGGGAAAATGTAAAATGCTGATGCAAAATCTGGTTACCTTTGTACACTGATTCAAATGCAAGTTGTAGCTAGAAATAAAAAAAAAAAAGAGAGAGAGAGTTGTTTTATTTTTCCCTCCTTTTTTGCAGAGATAGAAAGCTTCTTCAGGGGAAAAATTTTATGTAGAGTAAAACCAAAAGGTCAACTGTAGCATCAAAAGAACTGTTTTCTCTAGGGCAAAGACTACTTAATAAAAAACTGAGATAGAAACCACAGCAGTGAATTCTGAGCAGATGGGAAAACAGAGATATGCTACTTTTTCTTTCTTATTTTTTTTTTAAATATGCACTGCCTTTCCAGTTCAAAATTGAATCACTAAAATCTTGATCAATCAGCAGGTGTTAATTTTACCCTATGACTGGTTTCTAAGGTTCTTCTTCTGAGAATACTCTAGGCTTGAATCTGTTCACACTGAAATAAAAGCAAAATGTGACCACTCACCTCAGTGGCAGGAGGTTAGTGGCTCTATTTTATATTGTTGCCCTTCTTTTTGACAACAGTGGCTTTTAAGCACATTAGTTAAACTCACAATGAAGTGGCAATGATTGTGCAGGGATTTACATTCGGCTTCAAAGGAAAAAAAATTGGTGATATAGAACCTGAATCTGGCTTTGCTGCAAGTGACATTTTGAGTGATCTTTTCTTAAGCCCATGCCTGGCTCCCAGGAAGAGTCAGCTCCCTGGGCACCCAGGAAACCAAGACCCATTTTGGTGCAACTTGTTCCCTTTTTGTGAGGCTTTGGCTGTTGGCTGATTACTCAGTGTAATCCAGAAGGATCCCTTGTGTTTTCCCAAGGCTGAACATTTGCTCTCATGGTTCAGTGTCTCTAGCTGTGCAGATAAAGGACATCATGCTGATGGTTACAGCGGGTCACTCCTGTGGCTGCCTGAGCAAAGGACCCAGAGAGGGGCTGAGGGTGCAGCAGAAGGAAAGCACAGGGGATGCAGAGGATGGTTTGGGGAGGGGAGGTGGAGTCAAATCCAAGCAAATGAGGTGCAATGCACTGCAGATCAGTCTGGCTCTGTTCAAGTTTTCTTTCACATCTCTTGCTGTCTGCAGGAATCCACCAAGTTAAAGAGAACCAGAGAGACAATGTAGGAGATTCTGACTGTGTTAATCCTGTTGAACATTTGCAGGAGGGAGAGGAACTGCTTTTTTTCCACAAGTCCTTTAGCCACAGCCTTGATGGGTGCTCTGGGATAAACACAAGCAGAAATCCAGCTACAGAACAATGTATGGGTAATTTTACCCATGTTTCTTCTTGTTGAGGTCTAACTGCACTCTTCATCATGGAGAGATGACGAGCTGTAAAGGGAAGACATTTCAGATTGTTGCTCTTGTGGTCTTGAGGACTTTATTTTATTTTAAAATTTTATTTCCAGTACATTTCTCTCATTCATGTAACAAGGTTTTCTGTATGTTTATTACATAAAGATTCATCTTCAGGTTTGGTTTATAGCTACTGAGAAGGTCACTCCTGAAGTGGAGGTTGCAGGCTCACAGCAGATGTAGGGCAGTTCTTGGGTTAAGCACACAAGAAATTAGGAGACATTATGGTAGAGAAGGGTATGCAGAGTGGACTGGACTGTGATTAAACAGAGCTGAAAGTTGCAGAGATACAGAAGCAGCATGAAACTGGGACCCCAGATCTTGTGAACAGTAGGTTGAGTACGCCCCTGTGCTGGCTCAGCAATACCACTATCTTGCTGCTACCCTCTTGGATGAAGTGTGGCTTATTCTCTTAATTGCACTGCACTACATATAAATAAATCAGCCATAGAGAAATTGGTTCTGCATATTAGTCACTGGCTGGATGAAGTGCTCAGGTCCTGTTAACACAAAGTGTCAACAAAATGAGTATTCTATCACTATTAAATTCACGTGCTTCAAAATGAAATTCCAAAGAAAAATGTAAGCTTTTATTAAGATCAAAAGATCAAAATTTACAGGTTACTTACCAGGTTTGCCATTCCTAAAAATTACTTGAATATACAGAATTGCTTTATTTTCAGTGGCATGAAGGACTAAGAGACTATAGCAGTGGAGGAGAGAGCTGCAGTACTCATTTGGCAGTGGGAATTCACGGGGGGTGCTGGTTGCAGCTCCTTCAGCATGTTTCTGTTTGTATAGGACAGAGGGCAGGAAAAGTGGAGAATTCATCCTTGGAGCAGGGGTGTAGAACACAGGACTCCTGTCACCCAGCTGGGTTCTTCCCAAACCAGGTGACTTAGGGAAAGCAGACAGATTTGCCTTTTAGATCATTCCTTTCCTTGGGGTCCTGGCAGGAGCAGGGGACGTGCTCTGGGAGACCTTGATATGGGGTCCTCCTGGGAGCTCACATCCCTACAGGCTTAGGAGAGCCAGTGATGGTGATTTCTGGGGCAAAATCTCACATAAAGCAGTGAGTGGGGAGATGTTTGGCAGGTTAATGGCACCCTACCAGCTCTCCAAAGAGCAGCTGCCCATCAGCAGCTCTGGTGACACCTCATTCCTCTGAAGACATCACATACAAGTGACAACATAAATTCATCAGAAGCCTTTAAAGTTTTTTGGCCCTCTGCAGAACTGCTGAGTCTATTTTATGTGCTAACCAACTCCAGCTTGTGATTCCCATTGGACCTCCAAAAATATGTGAGCCACCCTAGGACACTAGTGCTTGGTTCCCTCAGGCAGTGGGCTGGAAGGACCTCCTTGTGGGAAGAAACAAATTTTCTCTCCTCCAAACCTCTTCTTCTACAGTTCGATTCAATTCTGCTCCTGTCAGTCTAAATAGGGAGGCAGCTTCCCCTCAGAGGAGCGTTCAAAGCTTCACATAAAGTGTGTTAATTTTTGTCCTGTGGAGCTGTGCATGGCAGAGAGGAGCTGCAGCGTGTACAAAGGCACCACACCGTGAGAAACCGCAGCGAGGGCTCCCAGAGCACAACATCTGCTGGGGGAGTCTGCAGTCATTAGAAAAAGGGCTGTCTTATTGCCAGAATCAAATTATCTGAAGGTGTCCTGCTGGTAAGCATCAAGTACAAGCTGTACTGAGATCTAAATTGGTGAGCACAAGAGAGGTACTATTAGATCTTTAAATCCCTCTTTGGGTTATGTTGGGTTTTGTCAATATTCTCATCTAAAACATAATGCAACATGTCTCAAGACACAGGCCACAGCTGAAACAAGTTTTATTTTCACTTCAACACATTAATATTCTGTTCCCAAGTTTTGGGGAAGGTTTCCCATCAGGGTTTTTCCTTAGGAGTTCGAAGGGTTTTGGTGAGAAGTAGAAATCGATGGCTCACTTGTCCTAGCTGGTTCCTGTCTTTCTTAAAAATAATCTCTTCTAGTTGTGGGGGAGAAAATCCTTCACAGGACAGGAGTCAAGATAACTGTGTCTGAAAATTAAGCTTGCAGGGAATTGGAATGGGATTCTGTGGGATGATCTTTGCCATCCAAGGGATCAGGCCAGTTAGGTGTTACCTTCATCTCAGCTGAGATGCAGTTTCTGGCTGTGTGGATGCTCCCCTTCTGCTCTCAATGCTCTTCTTTGACAGTCTGTGTGAATTGATTTTCCTTTCTTTGCAGCAGATGAAATTTAACTCCTGGGTGTCAGCTGAAGAACAGTAACCTCAGCTGCTTCAAGTCCAACAGTTAAGGTGGTCTTATCATTCCCCATTGCACCATCCATGCAACTATCAGAAAAACCCAGAAATGTCATATTTTGAAAGTATACCCAAGTTTTTAGCACAGGGTGAGGCATCACTGACAGTGGTAGGTGAATTTACTCCTCTTGCTAGGAATTCACTGCTTTCTCCCTTCCACATCCCAATAATCAGCTGGAATAATCTAAACCTTATTCCCTCACCCACAATCATGAACCTCTATATTACTCTCCTGTGCTGTGTTTGCACACCTGTGGCACCTGGGCTCTTGTTAGAGGCAGGAACTTTATTCTAACAGAAACTTTGCAAACATAGTAAAAAATTATTATTTCCTTTTCATCCTTGATTCAAAATCTTTTAGATCACTGTAAATTGGACATTTGTCTCCCTTGGCTGGTAAGGATAGCTGCTCCATTGCAGGTTTTCCTCTGGGGAAATTTATGGGAAGATTTAAATATGAAGTGAATGATCCCCTTTAAAGTTGCATATGTTAAAGGAATGTGACTTATGAATCCTTTTAGCAGTAATGGCTGCATAAGAATATCAAACACTTAGTCAAATCAAGATTTTGCTGTGATGCATCTCACACTAGAAGGGTTGCTATAAATTTTTGAATTGTGCCAAACATTTTTATGTACCTTGGGTACGCAGGCTATGTTTGATGCTTATAGAAGTTGATCCTGTTTTGCTTTTGTTGCTGACTACTGGAGGAAAGTATGCATGTGTTTGTGTAGCTGAACAGAGTTAAAACTCATCTGGTTTGCAGTCTCAACAACAGAGAATGCTGCTGCCTGCAGTAAAGACAGGAGAGAATATTAAACTACAAATAAACCATCAACCTTGTGTCAGGAAGAGACCACTACTATTTTCATAATTTCTAGTGGCCAGCATAGGTGACACCTTCTGGATAGAGCAGATTCAGTGAAGAGTAGCAACATACTTGAAAACTGCCTGTATGAAATATTTATATAAAGCTTTGCTTCATGCAGTGAATATTTGAACAATTAAAAATCTGTTCACTGTTGCTTTCTGGCCTTGGGCTAAGCTGAGGGGCTGGCTTGAGGATGGTGGTGGTTGTAGGCTGCCAGCTGAACGGTACCTGTGGGATCCTGCTGGAACAGATGGGAAGACCAGCAAGCCTAGAGGACTGTCATAGTTTAACCCCAGCCAACAACTCAACCCCACACAGCCACTCACTCACTTCCTCCCAGTGGGACTGGAGAGAGAACTGGAAGGGTAAAAGTGAGAAAACGCATATTTTAAAAACAATTTATTGATTGAAATAAATCAAATCAAGTCATAAATTTTGGAAGTCTACAAGAGACCTGGAGAGGAACTTCTTACAACGACATGTAGTCATAGAATAAGAGACAATTTTGCTTTAAAACGGCAAAATTTTGCCTGTGCAGATTCCTGTGACTCATGGTTCTTTTGTGGGTTAATTGTCTTTGAAGAAAAGTCTTTGTTTTAATGTTGTAATAATTGCTTGACTGCAGCAGAGATTTTAGGGCTTCTGCAAGTTATGGGAGCACCAGAGTGTTCCAAGGGCTCAGCCTATCCCTCAGCACCATTCCGAGCTGGGGCACAAGTCTGCAGGTTTGTTTGGATGTTGCCTCAAAATTCTCTCTTAATGATGAAAACATTTCACAATGCACCAGTGATATGGATGCACTTGTGGCTAGATCTGAAGGAGGTTTTAAAACAAATTCTCCAACATAACTTTAAAAAATACAAAGGGGACACAGGGGGCTGTGATTACACCTTTTTGATCGTTTTTTCCAGCAGGGCTAAAGAGTTTAGTTTCTTTCAGGTTGCCCACTTGAATCCCGCTGAATCAGGCCAGAAAATTACTGAATGCATGAGAGGAGTGCAGTAATCATTTGGGGTCAGTGAGCTATAGATTGCAATATCTGGCAGAGTTATTGCGCTTGCCTGCGAGCCGCAGCCATGTCCCCGCTGCACCTACCGGGAGAGGCTGCTCTGCTTTTCTCTCCCTTGGTCTTCTCCTCTGTGCTCTCTGGGTCACCAGCCCTTCCCACCTGCTGAAGCCTTTCACTGCTGCTTTAATGGTTATTTTTAATCAAAGATCAGAGTTATTTTTCCCAGGTGTCAGTTTAGTTCGTATCAGGCTGCCGATTATTGCAACTCACTGAGATGGTGAAAGTAACCATCCAGGTCATGAAGTTTAGACACAGGAAACCTGACTAGCCAAGGTAACCAGCTTTATTTGATCTGATGCTTGATTTTTTTTGCCTCTGTCTCTGCATTCTTTGGGGTATTTTGCTTTGGTTTCCCCAAGGCAATATACCAATAATTCAACGACAGCTCCCCAATCTTACTCCTTGTTTTTTAAGTTTCTGGATACTAGACTTGAATTTTGAGGACCTGTTTTCAAGTACTGGCAGGTATTTTCTGTATGCCCTTGGGCAGTCTCCTTTGCTTCTCAGAATATTCATGGTTTTGTAAAAGGGCTCAATGTCCTTTTTGCAGGACCACTTTGCCATCTCCAGTGTGCCAGGTGTTTTGGCAGACCACTTATTCAATAAGGAGAAAGAGGAGAAATAAAGGTAACTGACCAATGCACAAAGATGAACATAAAGCCAAAAAAAGGAAGATCTTGCTGGGCTGGATTCAAACTCTTCTTCCTTACCAAGGAAGACTTGTGTGAGCAGAGGTTCATTCCACAATGAGTGAGCCCCAGGCTGCTACTCACCATGGGAGATGGGACTCCTGGTTCCCTAAAACCATTAATTAGTTGGAATTGAGGCTCTTGCTGTTGCTACCATGACTCAGTCTATAACAGCAGTGGGAACTTTCAAAGTCAACTTTATGACCATACACTGCCAGCCTGCTTATTAATGATATGCAAATTATGGAAGTTCAAACATTTGCATTTAATGCTCATAGCTGTTTCTTTGATTGCTAATGATGTTGATTCATGAAGAAAAGGCTTTCTAAAATAAAGAGACTATTTCATGTACCACACCAAAAGCAAATGAAAGGATGTTGCATACTGCATTTTTTTGGCCACATTAAGCCCTGTCCAAACACCTCAGGACTCATAAATTAGGTGGAAATGAAATGTGATTTACCAGCTAATGAGATAGACTTTAATTTTTAAAGAGAATTATAACTTAGAGTAAACAATAAACATGCACATTTAGTCATGAACTCCTGTCCTGAATTTTACTGCACAGTTCTCACAGATTTTTATTATTTATTCATGTTACAAGATCAGCACAGCCATTGCCCACCTCCAAAAAACTCATTCCTGGAGCAAGTTTTCCACCTATAAATTTATGGTGCCACCATATATTGCTACCATATATTGCATATATACCATATATTGCTACCCATCCTTGCAACCAGACACCCTATGAGCGTGAAAGACAAGATGCCAAGCCCCTGACATAGAAAAAGCTTCTCAAAAGTTTTTACAAGGGAGAAAAAAAACAAAAGGGATTTTTTTTTCCTTCAATTACTTTTTCAGACAATGAAACATCACTTGATTCTGTGTAGGGAAGTTGTTCACAGGGTTGAATTTATCTGGTCTGGTCATCTGCTTTCCAGTGAAAGCCATAAAAGGAAAATTGCTATGTCTAAGGCGCTGAACTGTTTTGGAGAAAGTAACTGAAACTGGACAGATTGCGGCTTTCAAGTATCCACTTCCCTTCCATTCACCATAAAGGGAATGTAGGGATCTGGGTTAAATCCAAAAGAGATGGGTCCAAACTTGGTGACTGTCTAGGTTCAGTTCCTGATTTCTTCCTAACAGTTTTTTGTAGAGTATGATCCTACAGAAACACAAGCAGCACTTGCAGCACTGTCTCATTTCTAGCATTTCTTCCTGGAGTACAAGGCTCAGCATCAGTACAGCAATGCAGTTTGCCCTTATGAATAGTTTAGGCAATTGAGTGTCTGATCGGTAACTCCATTATTTACTGGTCATAAAGATGTCATCTATCCAAAATGTGTCCTCAGACTTCATCATGTCTCTGCTTTACAGGGAACCTGTGTGGGTACTTGCATAGAAAGATGGTGGCTCAATGAATAATTAGAAAGAGAAGAAATTTCATTGAGATAACGAATGTGAATTTTTAAAAGTAGAGAAAAAGCTCAACAAGACTGATTAGCAGATCTTGATGATTCAGCTAGGTCCAGACTATTTCAAGTTTATGTAATCAGACAAACAGAGGAAAAGTTTATCCCCAGATAGTCTTCTTTAGAACCTCGGCAAGCAATATTCTACAGCTGAAATAAAAAGATGACACTTGGGACTTTAAGTACTGATGCTATTACTTGAGAAATGCAACTACATCAGTTTTGTGCTATGTACAAAACAGAATTCTGCTTGGAAATTTAGAGACGTTTTGCACTTCATAATGTTGCCTTTTTCTCCTATGACACTTTCAATCTCTTTGTAACACTGTATTTTGCTGTGAAAAGGCTAAAAAACTGCAACAATAAATATTAATAAATGGAAACTGGATTGGGAAAGTTGTCGTGGCAGACAGCCAAGTTACAAAAGATTGTCTGCTTTGACTCTTACACAATGATACTGAGAAAGGTACTGTATAAACTATTTTCTGGCTAAAATTAAATAGTAATCAGAGTGTCTGCAGATAGAAAACACCATCAGGATTGACATGAATCTTGGGGGCTTTTTTTTTTTTAATCTATCTTGGCAAATATGAATCAGAGAAATAATACCAGCAGTGCAAACAAGGAATGCAGAATAACATTTCTTCAGTGATTTTAAGCAGAATTTTTACATAGAAACTTCTCAAAGAAGTTAGGATTCATGGGCAACCTTGGTAAGATGCATCTTCTAGTGACAGCCAGCAAGATGCACCACTTTGCCATAGGAAAGGTGCTGTTTTTCTTTAGCAGAGGAAAAAGTTTACTCTGTTTTGGAGGAATTGACATGCTGAGATATGAAGGACTCCACCCTTCTGTTCCTCTAGAGGTATCCTTGAAGAAGGGCCTGGTTTGGATTTGTAGGTGGATGTGCCCATGACTCTCGAAGTGCCTGGTCAGGTGAGCTGCCAGCCCACTGCAGAGGCACTTGCTGTGCAGCAGCTGCAATGTATGGATTGATTTGGACAGTTCTGTAAACAAAACCATCTTGGACCAACTGGACACACCTCATTAGATATAATGCTATTTAAAGAGAGTGCAAACAACAGAGGGGAAACAAATGACTGCATGTTAGGCCAACCTCAAAGTATATCTGCTTCTGCAGAATACAAAAATGTAAAGAAAATGGAAAGATCAGTTGTCAGAGATCCTTTTAAGTCACTGAGGCCGGGACCCATGTCTCCTAAGAGGCAGCTCACTGTTCCAGACACTCCATCAGGATACCTGCATGTGCAGAACATCTTCATGTTACCACCAGCAGTGGGGATTTAGACAGTGGAGCTGAGAGATGCTCTACTCAGGAGGTAATTTCTGTAGGCAGAACTGGACCCCACTGATGGTGTGATTGATGTACAGTGAGTGGGCGTCAGCAACCTGGTCACAGGCATCCAGATCCACTTGAGATGCCTTAAGATATCCAAGGTCTCCATTCACTTTTGTCAGTGGTGGTTGTGACCCAGGACCAGAAGGCCACCTCTGCATCTGTGGAGGAGCAGCTGTAAAGTTCTAAAGGGCAGCTCAAATGGATCTACATCCCTGTATGTGGGCACATGGCCATGTTCAGAACTGGTCAAAGGGAAGTTGAGAGACCTCAGAGTTCCTCTTAGCCATAAACCCACAAGCTTTGAGGGCATCTTACAAGGTGTGAGTTAGCTGGCTCTAATTTGCATTTGCCCGGGCGCTGGTGGTTCTATAGGTGCATTTCTGTGCCAGCCTTGCCTTGCAGTCTGGGCTGAGGCTTAAGTCTGCCTCCTTGGGGCCAGGGCAAGACACCAGAACTATTCTGGCAGATCAGTATTGATGCACATCTCTAAATCCTTGTAATAACTCAGGACAAGATTGTGTCCTGGTTCTGTGCAGCCACGCAGGGTCTGCCACAGGTTAGACTTAGGGAATAAAGACAGCTTTTCCAGTGTTTTCTCATTCTACTCTATGTAGGAGTGAGTGGGGTGGTTTCAGAACCTCCTCTGTTCA
>VYZP01025583.1:0-16929 GCA_013400635.1 Hypocryptadius cinnamomeus
TTTAAGGTCTCTCCCAACACAAACCATTCTGGGATTCTAGGATTTTATTTATTTATTTAACATTTTAAAATATCCAGGCCAAGTAATTAGGCATCAGTAGATCCTCAGGTATGTGTTCATTAGTTAGTGAAGGAAATGTTTCTTATCTGGGGAGGCATCCAGTCAGGGTTACTTGGAGCTGATGAAGCTTTAATTTGTTATGCAATGAGTAAAAGTGGAAGGTGGGAATAGGTAAGAGGCTGTGGAAATCCTCACTTCCAGGCTGTTTCCTGCCATCCTTGATGGGGGTTTCATCTCAACTTCAAAGGATTGTTTTATGATGCTCTCTCCTCAAAAGCCCTTCTCTCATCTCACCTGCCTCTCCAGTGCACTGGTACCCAATGAGCCACATCCCAGCAGCAACTGGGAACCGAGCTTTGGATAATTCAAACCCAACCAGCATTTTCCTTGGACTGCTCTGAGCACAGCCGGGTTTTGGTGTCTTTGCCTGACTATATATTATTTTTATGAGAGGATGGGCAGCTTAGCCCACTGGATGCTCCCTTCTACTTGCTGTACTGTCTCCCAGGAAGCCTCTGAAGTCCTGCAAAGCCCAAGACCTGTTGCACATCCACGTCTTTCCCGCCCTTTCTCCATTTCCTTCCTGTTTGCAGGGCGGAGCAGGGGGATTCCTTTATTTGTGTGTCCTGGGCAAGTCACCTTCAGCTCAGGGTGGGGGCTGCTTCTCCTTGAGCCCCAAAACCTGGGCAAACAGGGCTGCTGTGCCTGCTTTGAGCAGCAGGTCGATGCCCCGTGCTCTCTCCCTGCCGTGGGTGACCTGGCAGGTGACCCCCAAAATGCAGCTGGCTGTGATGAACCAGGGGGTACCCGGAGCTGCTGTTGGTCACTTGTTTCCTGCTGCTAAAACCACACCATGGGTGGAGGGATGGAGCAGGGAAGGGCCGTGTTTGAAGTTTTATGGAGGTTTTTCATTTCTTTTTCAGCAATCAGAGGCCAGGCACGGGCCTTTGATTACTCGAGGCCTCCGCTGGCTTCAGCCACTTCCGTAGCCGCGGGGCTGGAGCCGCCTCATTATCAGCCTTACTAGGGCCCTGTTGATAGGAGGATAATTGCATTTTGCTCAAAAGACATTAAATCACTGTGGAACAGGCAGAGGGATGTGAATTACATCTTCCCCGGGAAAACTGGGAACTCAGCAGAAGAGTTAGAAGGGAAACACTGTCCTCAGGGGGCAGGAGGAGAATGGGGCTAGCTGTGGGGGGCTGCTCTGGGCATTCCCTGCCCTCTGAACGGGGGAAACCGAGAGGGAGGCAGCCTGATGTGCTGGAGGCAGTCTGGGGCTGACCTTGGTGTTTTCACCAAAAATCTGTAGCTTCTTCTTTCCAAATGCCCAAGGAAGGACATGTAGGGAGAGAGCATGAGTGGGACGCTCTTGGAGTGCTCCGTTTGATGCTGGCTTTGCTTTTCATTTGAAACAAATGTGTTTGCAAGTAACAAAATTGTCAAAATTGTACTCTCAGAAGTGCTTCTTGTAATGGTTTTGACTAGTCCAGGACCTTTCCCTCACATGATGTACCCATGGAGCTGGAGAGGCTGCTCCATAGGTGTGTTTGCCCTCACCACGTGGCCACTCCATCCCTGCTCTTCTGCTGTGATTATTTTTTAAGCAGTTTTTATTTAGCCGTGGAAATTATGGGCATGACCTGGCTGCAAGTGAACCTGGAGCACAGAGCTCTTCCCCAGCCTGTGGAGTTTGGCTGAAGCTTTCCAGAAGCTCCACACAAGTGGGTGGATCTCCTGGCCTTTGCTGCCTGTGCTTTGCTCCTTGAGCTGAAATAACTGGTGGGGGTCTGAGATGTTTGAGCCCATCAGGTTCTCAACAGAGGCACTGGGAAGTCACATACAATGAGGTTATTGTGACCAGAGATGGACTGTAAAGTGGTAATTTCTGGTTTAATGAAATAAAGGAGGATCAGTTCTGTACTGTGTTTCCTGGGGAGGGGTGTGTGGCTCCTTGAGCCGTGTGCATTGTGCCAGGTAACCTCCCTCTTGCTCAGTCAAGCAGAGAAAAGCAGCAGCTGTGCAGGAATTAAAGGCATCAATGCCTTTTTCTTTGGACCCAGCTCAGGTCGAGTGCTCCCGAGCTCTGTCCATGGGCTGGCAGTGCCCCCCTGACCCCTGGATGCTGCAGCCACCTTGGTGGAGGGGAGGAGGTGGCTGCTGGGAGCTGTAAGAGCACGAGCAAATTGTTTTCAGTATCCCTCCAAAAGTCTGCTTTTCTTCTCTTGCCGTGCGTGGGTTATTGCCGCGCTGGTGGCACTGCTGCGTGTCCACAGGAGGGAGGCTGCTCAGAGCCTGCCTCCAGAGCCTGCTCAAAGCCATGGAAAGCTGCTCCTTAACTTCAGTGGGCTGTGGCTGAGGCAGGAGAAAAGGGGCTGCTTTGAGAGGGACGCTCCCTGCAGCCCTGCTTTGTGTGCCAGCGCTGGGCTCCGCTTGCCAGGGCTGATCAGGGATGAGGAAATCCCTGCTTTTGCACGGTCGGCTCCTTAACTTGAGGGAAGATGGTCTGGCTACCTCCCACCAGTGGGAACCACTTGGCAGCATCCCTGAAAACAGTCCAGCTGCCTCCCACCAGTGGGAACCACTCAGCAGCATCCCCAAAAGCGGTCTGGCTGCCTCCTACCAGTGGGATGCACTCACATCATCCCCAGGAGAATCTTTTGTTAATAAGTCCCTCCAGCTCCCTGGCGAGGGGGCTTGGGGAGTGATGGGTGGGGGCCCACCTTACCCTGTGCCCTGATAACTCCTGTGTTTTCCCACTCTGGACCCCTCCTGGCTGGCCTGCATGGTCACACCCATCTCCTGAGTCACCAGCCCACTAGATTTTTGGAGGTGGTTTGCAGCAAGGCACGTTTTTATTTTGTTCTTTAAAGCTTTGCAGCATTCGGGGGAAACTGGGATGTCTTTGAACCATTTAAAGTATTCCTAATAGGTTACCTTGAAAGCTTTCTGCAGTCTTGAATGAATCAAAGTGCAAATGTTTATAATGCAACACCCACACAGGCTGGGAGAGGAATTTTATTAAGGCAGGAGAGTCAGAAAACAATAATAATAAAACATGTTTTATGAAGTTGGTGAGAAACTTATAAACTAGGTGGAGTTTTACAGCAGATGAATTTGATACAAGTTGTAAATTTGAATTCCCAGGCTGGTCCTCGGGTCCTGCTCTTTATTACCTGAAATAACATTCTCCACTTTTAATAGCTGGCTGCGGCAGAGCTTGCGTGGTTTTATCTTTCTAAATGATCCATCGTGCGTGTCTTATAATCAAACTTCTGCCCATCCTCAGGGTTCCAGCCCTTTCCTCGAGCAGCCAATTAGCAAATTGCTGCTCTTTCCTTTGCTGTTACAGGAGACTTTGGGAATCCTTCAATGCATCCCTATGTCTGGATTACTGACATTTCTTTTCCAGCAGAAACCACTTTATTTTCTGATAAGAGAATGTTTTGTTAATACATCAGTAAAAAGGGACTGAAGGATGCTCTTGATAAATCAGTGTTTTGCAGTACCAACGTGCTGTGTTTCCCTGCTCCTGGCACTGCTGTGAGGGATGGGGGCATTTGCCAGAGCATCGTTGTGAGGGGACTGATGGCCTTTTGAGGTGTTTGGTGTCTATTCCCATTTGTCTTTCCCATGTTGCCTTGAGAAATCCCCCCTTTTCCCAACAGTTTCCTTGTGGTGCAATGCAGGGATGGGCAAGGTGTCAGGGCATGAGGTGGCTCTGTCCGTGTTCCAGGGGTGGCCTCCCAAGGGTGGCATGTGTTGAGTTCCTGACTCCCCTTGGTTCCGTCAACCCCTCCGTGCCACTTGGCTGTTAGCAGCTGTACCTGAGGAAAGGGTATAAAAATGGTTTCTCAGTCCCCTGTCCTGTCTGTGCACACACCAGCAGATTATTCCTCTTGAAAAATAAGTGATTACCTAAGTAAAGCATTCGAGCTAATGGCCAGATTATTCCCTTTAAAATGGGAAAGTAATTAGGGATGTTTTTTAAATAGGCTTCCCACCCTTGGATCTGCTGGGATTAGTTTATGTGGGTGTGTAAATATTTAGTTTCCAAGGACTGGTTTTTTTTTTCCCTTTCTTTTTTTCTCTCCCTCCCCCTTCCTTGAAGTAACAGCGGTGATAAGCAACAGAAATGAGGCAGCAACTGTTCTTGGACGCTTTCCCCAGCATCCAAAATATAATTGGAATTAAAGATGACCCTAAAAGGAAAACAAAATTGAGGTTCTGCTGGTGTGATGCACCAGAGGTTTCCTCTGTGTGTGTGTGGAATTGAAGAGAAGTCATTGGGTGCTGGGATGTTTGGGATGATGGAGAACGAGTCTAACCCCGAGTAAGAGCTGTGGTTGAGCATGGTGGGCTTGATTGGATCTTCTTCCCATGGCTGCCTGCTAGCTGGAGGGAATTTTTGAGCTTGTTTCCCTGTGTGGAGGTCTCTCTTTAACATCCAAGCAATTTAGACTTTGTGCACCAAGGCGCTTTGATGTTTGGCTTCAAAACTGCTTCTTGTTTTGAAACTTGTTGCAGTGCTTGCAATGTGTTGGTGAAGCTGGGAAGGCAAGCAAAAAGAAGCTGAAAGCAGAAGCAAAATATGCAATTAGATGCAAAAGTGGTTTTAAGTGAGTGATTTGCTGGAGTTGCAGATTAAAGGAACGGCTGGAACCAGTCATTCACACAGCTCTCTTCAAGGTCTGCATCCCTGGAGACTCCTGCAGCTGAGGAGCACCTTGCCAAGCCAGAGGAGGCCGGATCTTGCATTCTCCCCATCCATGCAATGGATAATTCCCAAGGCCTAGTGAGCCACCAGAAGAAAAACCTGGCTCAGAAGAAAAGCTGCACAGCCCCGAAGTTGGAGCTGTCATTGATATGCCGTGTGGCTTTGGTCCCGTCCTGCTGCTGGGAGGTGCTTAGGAGATACTTCTGGGCCATCGTGATTCAAATCTTCATGCACCCGTCATTTTTCTTTCTGGCAGGGATTATTTATTGCAAGCATTAACCTGGAGCTGCTTTCAGGTGCCTCAGTCATTTTTTAAAGGCTGCATTTGTACTGTTCAGCTGTTTTTGGCAATTTGGGACTTTTTGTTTGTTTGCCTGCCTGCTGGAAAGTCTTCAGAGGTTGTTTAGGAGGCGAGGGGAGCCTGTAGATCCAGATACTTTTTTTTTGTTGTTATTCTTATTATTATATATTATTATAATTAAAACATATTTTTAGCAGCTGAAATTCAAACCCGTCTGGGTATTTATACAGCAAGATGTTTTGGATGAGGAATAGGCCAAGAGAGTCACGTGGTTGGGGCCAATGTGAAACAAAAGAATCCATTTATTATCCAGGCAGGAAATTTGTTCCTCGGGATGTTGTAGCTGCAGACATAATGATTTCATTTCCTCTGGTTCACCCAGATTAATGGCTTGTGCTCTTTTGTTTGTGTGCCTGTGTTATTCCTGCAGCCTGGCTTCCCCTCCCGCTCCGTGCCGGCGTGTGCGAACATGTGTGCGAGTGCCCTGGGCGAGGAGGGGGCACGGGGGTCTCCAGGCTGCAGCAGGATGCCTGGGATGGCGAGGTGGGATGCTGGGAGAGCTGAGCAGAGCCCCAGGGACCACCTGGGGAATCCTTCATGGCAGTGATGGATGATGTGTCTGGGGGTCTTCTCCTGCTGCATCTGCGGGGTTTTTCTCCTACTTACATTTCTGGGGATCTTCTTCTGCATCTGTGGGGTTTTTCTCCTACTTACTTTTCTGGGGATCTTCTTCTGCATCTGTGGGGTTTTTCTCCTACTTACTTTTTTGGGGATCTTCTCCTGCCGTGGTCACCAGAGCAGCGAGAGGTGTTTTCCCGTGAAGGTGTGATGGGATGAGTGAAATGAGGAGTTTTAGACAAGCGCGAATGTTGAACTTGAGGAAGGTGTGAGAGCAGTGTGTCTTCTCCACAGCCAGGCTCCAGGATTTTTGTAGGTGTTGAGTACTTGGTGGGAAACCCAAACATTTGCAGCCTCCCAAACATCAGGCCAGGAAACAGCCTCTTTCCCCAGGGAGCTGTGCTGATGCACAGGGATGCAGGAGTTGGCCACATGGCTATGGGTGAGCAGCTCCTTCCTGGCTGTGTGAGTTGGCCTTTCATTCCAGGCTGGTCCCAGCCCTCACGGACCATTGGCTGTCTGGGGCTGGTGGTACTTACACTCTGTCCTTGATAAAAAACCAGCAGACCCATCTTTGTGGACACTCCAAGATTAGCAGCAGCCTTAATCACTCCTTTTCTCTCCTGATGGTTTGCCTTTCAAGAGTGATGTGACAGGCAAATGGTGCCTTTGTGTTGCTGTTGTCTGGTGGGTCCTTGTGGGATTTTGGCAAAGAGCTTTTAATTTACTCTGTGCAGCATGACCTAATCTTCTGTTCTGGATTGCTCTGGAGCAACCTCGTGGAGTTGGATGAAGCAGCTCATCACAGATGAGCATGGTGCTGCCTAGAATCCACCTGGAGAAGGACTGGTGACTGTCTTGCTGCCCCCATGCCTGGCTCTTTCTCCTTCCCTTCTTTAGATGTTTCTACTCCAGACTGGGGGAGGAGAGTTTCTTCCACTTTTTTTGGAGGAGGTTTTTCTAGCAGGGACATAACTCGCTGAAGGTAGGCCCTCTTGGCCATCAAGGTGCATGTGCCACTCCTGCTGCCATTCATCTGGGGCCTTGGTGCACTGATCCCACCTTGGACACTTGTTGCTCCTTCTTGCTTTTGTTCTCCTGAGCTTTTGTGCCATGAAGGGTGTGAGCCCACTATTCAAACGCTGGGGAATGGGAAGCTGGTACCCTGTCAAGCCCTGGGTGCTTTCTTCCCACCTGCCTGCCCTCTGAAATGACTCCTGTGTCGCCCAGGTGACAGAGTTTGCAAGGATGTGACAGCTCTGTTGGGCAGAAGATGATGAACAGTAATGAGACCCTGAGCACAATGTGCACTTAAAGTAATTTATTTCAGCAAGGAAACCACAATCAGGGAGGAGGGTCACCGTCATCAGGAGAAGAGGTGGGTATGGAGATGAGCTTCAGGGGAACTTTATCATCAGCCAGCAATGCTTTAAAAATGAGCAGAGCTGGTGTTGCATGAAATGGAGCTGTTCTGGTTGTGCCGGGACCATCCCTCACCTGCAGCAGGTCGCAGGCACCTCCTGGGCTTTGGTCAGTGACTGGGCTGGCTGACTGGGGGACTTCTCCTTGGTCACCTCCTGCAATTGTGCTGAAGTTTTTTGGTGAGGTGTCACCCGTGTGTAAAGTCAGCATTTGGGAAGGAGACTGTCCTGAGGAGGAGGGGAAAAAATAATCCCTGAACCCGCTTTGGCGCGGCTCCCAGCACGCAGATGGCCGTCCTCATGCTGGAGCCTTTTCCCAGCTTGCGCAGGCGCTGGGGCTGGAGGCAGGGGTGTGCCAGGCAGGCTGGCTGCCAAGTGGCACCTCCTGCCAGCATCCTCCTCTTCCTCCTCCCCTTCCTCACCCCCAGGGCCCGTGGGAGCTGTGGCTGTGCAGCAGCTCAGCTGGGCACTGCAGTTTGCAGGATAAGCTCGGCCTAAGAATGGTGCTGAGCAAAATCTTGTGATTTAAGGTTGACTTAGAGTAGTGCTTTTGTTTCTTCCCGTCTCACAGAAGAGGCTCCTGGCATGGGGGGATCCCTGGTGCTGTCTCTGTGCTGGCACGAGCTGGGGGGCAGGCAGCTGTTTGCCCACTGCTTCTGGCACCATTTGGATGATGCACCATGAGCTTCCAGCAAAGGGTCCTGAGCCCCATTGATGAAGAGCATCTTCCAAGGGGATTACAGTTGCTCATTGTTGTTGGTGAATTTGGGGAAGGATTTAACCCAGCCCCACTGGCCTGTGGAGCTGGCACCTTGTGTGAATGGGTGTTTGGAAATCTCAGCAAACACTCACCAGACCAGCTGTGTGTGTACATACCTAAAGGCGGCTCAGACTGATAGGAAAGCTTTTTGGATAGGTTGCAGGATGGTTACAGATCCTGGCTGCTGCTTGTTCTGTCTAAATTTGAAACTGGAGAGGAAGAAAAAAAAAAAAAAAGCAAAGCTGGGAGAGCCCAGGATGAGTTTCCAGCGCATTTTGAGAATTCCAGGGCATTTGTATGTGGAGCCAGAGCAAAGAACCCAGCCGGCTCTGCTGGTGGGGTGCTCTGCCCTTTCCAATGGACTAGTTGGCTTTGCCATGTCTCTTTCTGATGGAGGGAGGGATTGAGTGGGTGATGGGCTTCTCCACCCAGACATTCTCAGGGATGCAGGCAGAGCCTTCCCCCATCCCATCCGTGTCCTGACGGAGGCTTCCCTGTGCTGTCGGCAGCCGTGTGCTGCTGTGGTGGCACAGATTTATTGCTCTTTGCCTCGTTTGCACTCCGAGCTGACTCCATATGGTGCAGAAGCCGGAGAGAGGATGCTCGGCACGGCCGGCGCCGGGCTGGGGGGCGGCGCGGGAGCCGGCGTTTTTGCAGCTTGCTCCGTTTGAGGTTCAATATTTCCACCTCCTCCCCTTGACGGCTCTGCTCCCGCAGCTGCGGATCGCTCGTCATCTCCAGCGCAGCCGGAGCATCCCGGTGCGATTCCACTCTCACCCTGCTGCTTTCCCTCTTCTCCCCCTGAGATCTCCTGTGCATGGGTGGACCAGAAATGCTATTTTTTAGTTCTTACTTACTTGTGAAATTTTTGGCTGGCCCCACCAGAAGGATTTAGTA
Source organism: Hypocryptadius cinnamomeus (assembly GCA_013400635.1). Lineage (NCBI taxonomy): Eukaryota > Metazoa > Chordata > Aves > Passeriformes > Zosteropidae > Hypocryptadius > Hypocryptadius cinnamomeus. The sequence goes on from VYZP01025583.1 coordinate 8,775, forward strand.
TGCGTCAGAAGCTGCATTAAAAAATAGAGGATCAATGTGGCTGCAGCTGGTTTGTGCTGGGGTGAAGTGTTGGTGACTGGGGGAGCACCAAGCCCTTGGCTGCGCTGGGAACAGTTGTGCCCGGGCTAAGCTTGAGTCCCCTGGCAGTGCTTGCTCTGAGCCGTCTGTCATGTTTGTGGCTCACGCAGAATCCCTGTGACATTTTAAAATAAGGTCTAGTAAATAGGAGCCGGACGGTGCCAGGTGCAGCTCTGGGCGCGAGGGCTCTCTGACAGCAGGGCTGGCATTTCAGATTTAGGGCTCCTGGTTTTGTAGCGAACGTGAAGCTTTTCTGGAGAACATGGTCCAAGACAGTGACTCATCCTGCATCTCTAAAGATGTGATAAAGGCGTGTAGGGAAACGCAGGATAAATGTTTTGATTTTTAGAGTTTTCCTCACAGGCGGTGCTACCCTGGAGTAAGGCAAAATAAATCCAGCGGGGAAGGAGAGCTGTGGGGAAAGGCGGGGACAGGTCTGGCACATGAATTCACCAAAGCTCAGTGCACCCACTGTACTCCAGCATTGGAAGTGGGCTTTGGAGTCAAGCATGTGCCCCTGTAAGACATATGTGAGCCTGCTGCTTGGGAGATCCCCTGCAATCCCATGGGTCCTGGGATCCAGGCATGAAGACTGTGTATCCTTGTAATTCATCCTAGCACGTGTAATTGCAGATGCTGTTGATGTTTATGGCAGCTCTGTCTTCTCAGATGACTAATTCTGTATTTAGAGGCTCTCATTTCTAGGGGAATCCCAGCTGATAAGGAGCCCACTTCCACAGAACTCATTAGGCTTCAAATGGCCCTTGTCTGCAAAATCTCACATGCTGCTTGTATTTATTATTTTTTATCTCTGTTTGGAGTTCCTTGCTCTCTGATAGTGTGATGAAGTTCCCTTTTCCCAAGAGGGGAGCTCCTGGCAGAACGTCCTTATGGGTGAGCTCACTTGCTTCCATTGAACCTGGCTGGAGCACACCACATGCAACCCATGTGGGTAATTGGATGTTGACCAGGATGTGAGCTACGGAAAAGTAGTGGAAAACAGGAAGTTGTTGACATTATTACCCAACAATGTTTGGATTATTCTCAAGACTCGGTGCTCCCCCAGGATGTATGATGGGTTGGGGCTTTGGATCCTCCTTGTTCTCTCAGCTAGTGAAATGGGTGTCCAAGCCAGCTGGTCTCCACCCAGAGAGTCCAGTGATGTGAGGCCACTGTGCCCAGCCTGTGCTGGAACTGCCTGACTACATGGACAAGGGACAGAGTATCCTCAGGCACCTGACCTTCAGCCTTCGTCTGCTTCGCCCTGTGCTCCTGAGGGCTGACCTCATGGATACTGAAGAGCAGATGAGTGCTCTGCCCAACCTAAGTGATCTTTCCTTCAAACCAGACCTTCTCCACCACTTAGCTGGACCTTCTCTGAGGTAGTCTCACAAAGATTTTTGGAGGTTAAGGTTTCTGGAAGAGCTTCTGCCCATCCCTGGTTGGCTGAGTTCCTCTTCCACATCTTGTGGAGGATGAAGTGGGTTACATGCCAAGCCTGACATATGGTGATTTCTGGGGCAGGCTGCAGTGTTCTGAGAGGTTTGCTGGCAGCCCAGCCTTGAGAAAGCAGGGATGGGGATTTAGATGCATAGTGACATTGTTCTGGAAAATGTTCTCCTGAAAGACAACTGCATCATCTGCCTGCCCTGAATGGGCCCTTGGTGTGGCTCGGTCTGTCTTGGAGGGGCCAGGGTGTTCATTAAAGTGCTCTCTCAGCCCTGGTTGCTGCTTGACTTTGAGTTGCCAAACTGTAAATGATGATGTATGGACGGTGACCCGTGCGTATGGTGTGTGTGGATTTTGGGTATCCAGGGCCTGTGTACAATTATAAAAAGCATGATATCAGCAAATGATTCTGTCACGACAGGAGCAAATGAGTTCCTGATAGTTGAGAACTTGTTTCCAAATTTTCTAAAATAGGTTTGCAATTTAGAAAACAAAAGGTATTGAAAGCCCTATCTTTTTTCTCTTATCTTTCCATTTGATTTGGTCCCCTTTGTTTGTTTTTTTCCTGTGATGTATGCATTTTTGGGTAATTCTCTGTCATTTCCTTCCCTTTCCCTTATCTCTCCCTCTGCAGTTCTCTCTCTCTTCCTCTCTATCCCTCTCCCCCTCTCCCTCCCCTCAGTAATTTATTTGCAGGCAGGTTGTCTCTTTGATTTACTGTCTCTCTCCTCGGTAGGATTATGATAAATGGATTGTATGGCTTCGTCTGAGCTTGTCCAACATCACGTACCCACGCTGGGTCAAGTCCCTTTGGAGCCTGGAAGCCGAGGGGAGATGCTGGGGCTGGAGGTGGAGTGAGAGTTGTGAACAGGACTTGGTCCATATGGTCCTGACTTTGCATCACCTCCTGAACTTTTTTTGGCTGGGGTTTTGGTTTGGGTTTTTCTCTTGCCGTGCATGTGTATCAATGCACGGGCGCTTGCAAAGATGGAAGCAGGTATTTGATTGGGTGCTTTCAGGCACATCAACCAGCATATTTCAATTTAGCGTATCCTGATGTGGGGAGTGTTTGCCACTTGCAATTAGAGCGTTTCATCCCGCGGCGCAGCAGGCAGCGCTTTATTGATAAAGTTGTTCTGTAGTTGCTGTGCAAACACCCCCAAATCTGAGCTTCATTAAGTTATCGCCGGCCCTGCTGCGATGCATCTTCATTGCTCGCTGAAATCCATGGCATTGACGGGGGATCCCGGAGGAGGCCGGGACTGTGCTGTGCAGCCACAGCTTAATGCATCCCATCACAAATTGACACAGCACACTCGTTCTCGCCTGATATATAGAAATTCCTTCCCTTTCCAGCTGGAACTGAGGGGTTTTTTGGCCACCACAGATCTCCTCATGCTGGCAATGGCTGGGATGTCTTTGCAGAGCAGGCTCAGCTGCTCCTCTCTCCTGAGAGGTTCGCCCAGACCCTTAAAATGCGGGAAGGCAATATTTTGTGTTGACTTGTTGTTGTTTAGCGCATCCTCCCCCTCCGTGGCGGTGTTTGTTACTCGGTGGGTAATCCTTCATAACGAACCCGCGGGAGATTGATGGGGAGAGCTCGTTATGCACTTCCAGAGCCGTTCCACCGTCGTTCTGTAGCAGCAAAATGCACCATTAAAGGCAGAGAGCCCTGGGAATGATGGGACGTAATTAGTTGTTGCTGTAATATTTTTGATTGAAAGCGCAGAGATGCTGGAAGCAGCTTGGGGAAGTCAGTGCTCTCAGGAAGCTGTGAAGAGCAGCAGCTCTTGTTGGGGGGGAGAGGCTGATCCTGCTCATACCTTTGCTGCCACTCCAGTGCTGTAATTAAACCGTCTGGGAGGTGCCACAGCGTTCCTGCTGTGCAGGAACTGTGTTGGCTCTGCATGGCAACGCTCCCCTCACATTTCCAAGCAGGAACCAAATGGGGAGTCTCCCAGCAGAAGAGACATTTTGGGTGGGATGTGCCTCCAGCAGCTCACTGCCTTAATTCCTGTGGCAGAGCTCTATGGATTTTGTGTTCCTGCTTTTTCCCAGCTTAGTCTGAATTTCAGGATATATTAAAAACTTGCGCAGGCAACCCTGGACTTGTGGTTAGAAGTGTGGTCATAGAGAGGAACCTGAAATTCCTCAGGCAACTTCCTGGTGTGTGCTTGAATGCTTTCATGGAATTACAGAATCCCAGAATGGTTTGGGTTGGAAGGACCCTAAAGCTCCTATTCTTCCACCCCCTGTCATGGGCAGGGACACATTCCACTAGACCAGGTTGCTCCAAGCCCCATCCAACTGGCCTTGGATGCTTCCAGGGATCAGGCATCCACAGCTGCTCTGGGCAACATGTGCCAGGGCCTCATCTCCCTCACAGGGAAGAATTTCTTCCCAACAGCCAGCATAAATGTACTCTGTGTCAGTGGGAAGCCATTCCTCCTTGTCCTGTAACTGCATGTCCTTTTCCACAGTTCCTCTTCAGCTATCTTGGAGTCCCTTTATGTACTGAAGCACCAATATATGAGAGCCTTCTCTTCTCCAGGCTGAACTATCCCAATTCTCTCAGCCTTAACTCATAGCAGAGCTGCTCCATCCCTCTAGGTATCTTCTTGGCCTCCTCTGGACTCCCTCCAGCAGCCCCATGTCCTTCCAGAGCTGAACACAGTGCTGCAGGTGATATCTCACCAGAGTGGAGTGGAGGATAAATTAACCTATGGGAACAGTGAGAATTAAATTCTGATGATTCTGCTGGCACCTGTGGGACTTTCCTTCCAGTGGCATCGCGAGGTGTGGTGCACACCACGAGCGTATGGAGTGGTGATGATGGAAGCCGTGGTGCCACCTGCACGTGGACATGGCTCGAAGCCACGGCAGCCCCGGGAAGGCAGAGCTTGTGATAACGTAGCAGTTAATGTTATTTAGCACCAGGCTTGAGAATAAAGCGTCTTGGCGCTGTTTCCCTGTCATTCCCTTTCCCTGGTAATGTCACCAAACTTGGACAGAAGCTTCCCAAGCTGTGCGTTCGCCTTGGGCTGATTTTGCTGAAGCTCTCAGAAGGGTAGGAAGAGGTAGGAAGCAAGCTTGGCATTTATGAGCGTGAAATAGAGGGGAAAATATAGTGCTTTCCTTATGGAAAAGAAGTCTTGCTATTGTTCCCCTTCAGAAAACCATGCTGTGGGGCTGGGGGTGCCCAGGGATGTGCTCTGGGGCTGGACTTTGTGCTGACCACATTGACACTTACCGAGGCACCTCAGGATGAGTCTCTTAGGATCCCACCTGTGGAGCATCCTTTTGTCCCCCAGACCCGAGCCCTGTGTGCCCTGCCCACCCTTCACTCCCCTGCCCTCCCATCTCCCCTCCCTCCAAAGGCTCAGCTACCAGCACCCACCTCCCTGCTCCCCACGTATCTTGGGGGGCTTATTTCCAGCAGCTGGCATACTTTCCAAATCTCCCTCTCCCCATCTGTTGTTATCAAGCCTCCTCTCTCCTTATTTTGCTTAATTTCTATCTTTTTCTTCTTGGTTGTCTTAGACAAGCCTGTGTCTCTCTACATATGCCCGAGCATTTGCTTTCGAGTGCCTTAGGCTGGTTCCTGCCGTTATTTTCTTGCAGGAGGGAGAGAGCTGCTGTTCCTTGCTTCGGGAGAGGGACCCGAGGCAATTATTGAGGAGTGATGCACTTGTAGAAGTGTCTTTGTGGCCTCCCTGAGCAGAAAATTTGTTGTTGTATCTCTTTCTTTCCAGATAGCAGCGTCGAAACGCGATCAGGTTGGGTTAGTTTGGGTTGGCCCTCTCGCTTTGTGTGTCTCTGCCTGCAGCCAGACCCTGCCCCCTTCTAGGGAAAAGTGACACCTTCTCACGGCATGATCAGCAAGAACCTGCCCTTAGGAGGTCTGAAGTACGGGTTTCAGGCTGGGAGTTCTGGGAAATGAGTTCTGCTTCATTTTGGACAGTTCAAAAGGGTTTTCTGGAAGAGGCTTCAATCCTGCGGGAAGAGTGGTTGGCAAGACTGCATCAGCCATGATGAAGGCTATTCTCGCCCAAATAACTTATTTTTCCTTGCTGTTGGAGGGATGCCAGCCCATCCTTCACTCCTCTGAGGCGCAGCTTATCCTGCCGCAGGCATCATCTCTGACCAGGTTTGCCCAGGAGGGTGTGGGGAGCCTGGGACAGCAGCGAGTCCTGCCTGCCTGGATCACGGAGTGCCATCCCAGATGGATACGCTGCTCGGTACAGGGAAGCTGGTGCATTCTAATTGCTGGCATCTTTACTTGTTACGAGTGTAATTGTGAGTAGACGTTTGTTTTTGTATTGATAATTAGGGACTGGAACAGATGGCGAAGGCTTAGTTTAAAGTAATGTGTCCATTAAAGAAAATCTACTGTATACAGCTGAAGATTCTTCACTCCAAGAGAGCTCAGCTCTTGGTAGCAGAGCTCCTCTCTCCCTAATGAGGGGTTGGGCTGTCACAGCCTGGACAGCGGAGCCTCTGATCCTGGAGACTTCTCCCAGAAAACTTATTGAGCTCCCTCCTGATGACAGAGCATCCCCAGGTACCTGCTGTGCCCACATGCAGGGGGGCAGGTGTGGAGGGAAATGCTGGAGGGGCGAGCCTGGGGCAGGGGAGGGATGGCAGTGTCTTGGGCAGGGAGCTTGGCATGGTGGGACTGCTGGATCCAGGTGGCACGGTTCACTCGACGTGGCCAACGATGCTGTGCTGGATGTCAGAGGTGCAGGGAAAGGATGTTCCCCTGGGGGTTTAATTAATACCCCGTGCCAATTAATGAGGACTGGTCCTCACGGAAGGGCGAGGCAGGTGGGATGGGAGGTGCAAGGTGTCCATGTTGCTTCTCTACTCATTAGGGCTGCTCAGGCACTGATCTGCACTAATCCCCTCATTAGCAGCGTTCCCTGCCTGTCCTCCTTGCCCGGTCCCAAGTGATGGATAGGTGGGGGATGGATCCTGTGTCCCCCAGCCTGCAGGGATATTTTGCAGATGTGGGTGCTGCGATCTCTGTCTTGTTCCCCATTTCCCTATGAGGATTTGGGATCTGTGAACCCTCTCCTGTTGAAGGAGGGTGCTCAGCAGCCGCAGCCCCGAGCAGCCTGGCCATAAGTGCCCCACCAAGGTCACAGTGTCACTTTTTCATCCCAGAAAATGAAGTAAAAGCCAAGGTTTCCTGCAAGAGGAAATAGGAGAGGTCAATAGGAAGTTGCTGAGCCATGTCCTTCTGATGCCAGTGCCTCTGCAGTCACAGGGTTGGGTGAACTCAGCAGGAATTTGGACTCCAAGGGGGGATTTAACCGTGTTAACTCCCAAATTAACCATTTTGCCAGTTTATGGATCGTGTCTATGGCAATGCCCTTGGGAGAGAAGGCAGGATCAGTGCAGGAGATGGTCTATAGGGGGTCAGGCTCTCCGCCCTCTTTTTTCTTTGCTTTGCAAATTGCTTTGGAAACATGGAGCCATGGAAGTGCAGATGTTGTTCACAAAAATGGAATCCAGTATACAGCAAGCCAATAATTACACACTTGAGAGAGACATTGATTATTTATTTCAGAGTTGCCCNTTTTGCATCACAAGCTCTGCATCTGTGGTGGAAACTTCTTGAATGTGACCTACCTGGTCACAGACCACAGAATCACCCAGGGACTCCAGAAACATCCAAAGTGAAAGCTTCTCTGCGGTTTCTTTCCATTTATTCATTTATTGTTAATTAATTTCTCTATTTACTTAGTTATTTTGAGGTCTTCCTCAGCATTGCTGCTGTGCCTTCCTGCTTTCCTTCCAGAATGTGGAGCCTCTGGGGAGGAACTCAGGAGGAAGGAGGGGGTGAGGCTTTGGGAGGGGTCCTGGTGGGTATCATCTCGGAGCAGAGCCGGTCCTCGCGTGCTGCTGTCCCGCAGGGTGGCTGTGCTTTATCAAAAGTACATTCCTCTGTCAAACCCAGGGAAGGAAGCTGTAAGCGTGTGGGACAGGAAGGGAGATGATGGAGTGAAAAGCCTTTCTGCATAAACCTTTGGAAGAAGTGCCCTTCCTGTCGTGGAGCCTGTCCTTATTTATCACAGGGTGGATGAGCCAGCTTGGGTCCCAGCCTGGCCATGCTGCCTGTGTCTCCCTGTTCTGCGCTGCCTCAGTTTCCCCTGTGGGGCACAAGGACACTTTGTTTGCTTTGGGGGGGAACATCAAGTGCTTTAGGGGCTCTCAGATGATCCCTTGCCATGCAGCCCACTGGCAAGGGGCACTGGGGGATGTTTGCATGGCCTGTGGCTTCCACCTCCACTCCCATTTATGCCTGTACACATCTTCCTGCTCATTTGAAGGGCTGTTGCAAGGATTAATGGCTGTTTAATTAGGGGCTAGGCTGTTTGGAAGGGAAGGAAGGCGTGGAGATGGTGGGAAGGTGAAAGGTGGTGAGAGTAGAAACCTGCTGGAGGTCTGGAGCACAAGCCCCTGGCCCCATTTCGACAAGGGCCTGGAGTCACAGAACAAGGGGGAATGGCTTCCCACTGCCAGAGGGCAGGGTTAGATGGGATGTTGGGAAGAAATCCTTCCCTGTGAGAGTGCTGAGGCCCTGGCACAGCTTCCCAAAGCAGCTGTGGCTGTCCCTGGATCCCTG